>JAAAKQ030030690.1:0-17226 GCA_010016005.3 Zanna intricata
AGATTTATTAGATTTTAGTTGTTAAGTTTTAAAAATATCTTTCATGTTAGCTTTAAGTTTTATCTTATTTTGTTTTTATTTATCTTTTTTAATCTAGTTTTTTTTTTTTTTTTTTAACAATTAAATTTTATATTCTGTGATATTAGATGTAAGTTTTACAGATTTTTTTTTATTTTATTTATTTATATTTCATTTTATTTTTAATCCGGGCGATAATAACGTCTAATGTTGTTCGCCCACAAAAAAAAAAAAAAATATATATATATATATACCTTTTGCCCAACGTTTCTACCTAGGGCTGTGGAAATGACTTATTCACAAACTCATGAACATTGTTATTGTAATGCATTGGAGAATTGTAATAAATGTGACATTTGACCTCTAATTTGGAGTACTGCATATATTTTCATTGTTATATAACATTACCACTGGTTAAAAAAAAATATATATTTTTATATAGGTCCTTAATTTATAAGGTTCCATCATACATTCACTAAAGATGGGTGTCACATTCATATTCAATTAAGGCAGTGTACTATTCATTAGCTGGTATCCTGAGATTATATTGAACATGACCAGGTATTTGAAATGTAACCACATTATTATTTTTTTTTAAATTGTTCACTATTGGTGTTTTTTTAAGGTCTAGTATTACAGCACCGTTCTGCAGTCAGAATATTTTTTGTCTCTAATAAGCTAATAGCAATTATTTGTCATGTTCATGAGGGACAACGTAGCTCATATCCGTAGCATACCTTAAGCTGTAAGTATTCCCTTGGTGGTACAAAATTAACAATAATTCTGGCATACAGCATTCCAGAATAAAAAAAAAGAAGTATTTTTGAAGATAAAAATCTGCAAACAATGCTAAAAATTATGCAGTGGCAAGCAGGTGGCCTTTCACCAAAGAAAATTAGAGAATAAAAATTATTATGACAGAAAAATGTTAACATTCTAGTCAATGAAGCCAACATCGCAGAAAAAAATGTCAGTACAGTAAGACCAGGGGTATAGCTCTATATACAGTTGGCTATACAAGGGCTATAATATTTTATATAGCTCAGCAGATACCAAGGTATTTTAGTTCTACTCAAGAGCAACATCATTTCAAAATTTAGAACAGTTAAAAAGTAAACAAAAATTTTATTCCAGAAGCAGTGGAACTGCATGTATGGATAAATAATCCAGTTAAAATTTTCTGTTTACATAGCCCATCAAACAACAAAACCCTGGAACTCACATATATTGAATCTTTGAGATCTTCAGTCACAATTGGAGATTTTAACGCAGCCTCACCAGCACAAGGTTACAATTACACTAATGTATTTGGTAGGAAGATTGAAGAGTTTTTGAATGACAACTCCAATGACCTTATGTATACTGAGGGCCTGTATATATACTACTCTGACTCAACAACCAATCCAGATCTAATATTTGTCTTCTCAGGCTTGATTAACACGTCTCAACAAGTGATACAGACAGATCTAACAAGTTGACAAGAATTTCTCTTCTTAATGTTACTTTTGACTAGTGAAACTTGCAACCTAGAGGTAAGCAAATAAGATGGAACTTCAAGAAAGTGAACTGAATGATTTTTAGGAGAAAAATAGAAGATGCCACACAAATTTGTCAACATGACCATCAGCATGTCATCTCCTGAAGAAATTCTGCTTGTTTCTGAAGAAAGCAGCTAAAGCTACTATTCCCAGGGTAGACAAATTATTCTGGACATATCATGAGCATATAATCTGAACTAATCATCTGAAAATATAATGAATATAAAGAGGCAAAGAGATAAGGCAAGATACAGAGTAAGAAGAACTTAAACTTAAGAAGACATAACAGCATGGTGCAGGTAAGCTGCACTGTTAAAACAGATAATCATATTATCCATAAAAGAGGTACAGAAATCTTTTCTGAGCACAATGGACTACTGAGAGAAGGCAGCAGAGCCTATCAGATCAATGAGGGTCCTTAGTAATAGAAATACTGGCTTAAAACAAAATTCAATAATAATAAGTAACGAGGAAATCACAAGTGAAAAAGATGTAACCAGATAATTCAACAATCACTTTTAACCAACTCTCTCAATTGGAGAACAGATAAAAGATAGAACTCAAAAGAGCAAAACCAAAGGTCTCACAATGATATTTCAGAAGACATCTTTTAGTGGTAATTTACCATGGCAGAGCTATGGAAAGCAATAAATCAAAAGAATAATGGGAACCAGATTGAGTATTCCCTGAATTCATGAAAATTTTAGAACAACTGACTCTCCAAATACTGGTTAATATCAGTAACCAACTTTGGACTGGAAACAAATCTATTCACACAGTGGTCAAAGGCAGTAATGGTTTCCATCCTCAAACAAAAAAAAAAAAAAGAAAGAAAAAAAAAGCAAAATATCCTCATTCCATTCTGTAGTATTTACGTCTGTTTCAGTTAAACTCCAAGAGTGTATGATCACAAACAGATTGAACTGGTATCTTGAAACACATTCACTTCTGGCAGAACAGGTCAGCTTCAGATGTTTGCACCAAATATTGAAAAGCAAGAAAGAAAGAAAGGTGCTGAGAAGAAAGTAAGAATAAATCTAGAAGGCAGTTGGTCATTCTCTTTTGTCTCAACATGGGAAATGACTGCCTCACTGTTCACCTCAGCATAATGAAGATATAAAATATACTTCTGAAAAGTACGCCCTCTTATCATGAAGCCATCTTAAGAATGGTTGGGAAAACATTCTTCATTACTGAAAGCTGGATGCACATTTCATAATGAACATAAACTTAAGCCAATTTTGTTGAAATGACAGAAGTTCATGGACAGAAGTCTAGACTAGCCATAGGAAACAAACAATGTTTTCTTTTTCATGTAGTTGCATCTCATCAAAAACACAATGATGTTCAATGTTGAACAGCATTCATCAGTTCAAATTTGGTAAGCTAGAGAAGGCCATGAATCTTCTGAACAGTCACATTGTGATCGCACCGAATTTGCATTTCAAATTACCTTGTCATACAACTAAAGCCCACTTCAAGATTTAAAACCGAGCGAGTTGCTCTTCAAATTTTACCATTACATAGTACTAAAGTCAATTCTTTATCACGTTTTCTTTGGATGTTTCAGGAATTTAAAATCCTGTTGTACCTTTATAAAAACACTGAACCAGTTACAGACTGTCAATATTTTAAGTTTAATAAAATTATTTCTATGTGTTTAATTCATAGAAAGGATAATAAATGCCTTAATATGGAAGAGTAATAAGGACATCACTATTTGTACAGTTATTATTTTATATTATATTTTGTAGTATTTTCACAAATCATATATGATCAGAAATAGACAGTATACAAATTTAAGTACGTTATTGCTACAAAGTATATTTTAACTTAGCAATTAAACAAATATTTTTCATTATGAAGTAATGAATATTTGGATTTTAATTCGTAATTTACTTTGTATACTACTTACTACCTACTTTAACTTTACGAAGTAATGAAAAATATTTGTTTAATGTAATAAATTATTACTAAAATGTATATAAATTATTAATTAAATTATCAGAACTTAATGTAATAAATTAAGTTCTGAAGAAAATTATTTGGTAAATTATATCACAATAATGTTTTAATAGATTTTGGTAATTTAATATGTTTTAATATTTTATTATTTATTTTATTATTATATTAGGACACAATTTACATTTTTGTAATACCTATTTTTAATTTTTTTATAGATAACAAAAAATTGTAATAAAAAAATGTAATATAAAAAATAAAAAATTGTAGTTTGAATGTTTTATTACAGCTCACTGTAATAAAATCTAATCTTGCATAGTATCCAACTTGATGTTCCATATTGGTTATGTATATAGGTAAGAGCAGTATTTATTTGTTATACTTCTGAATTAAAAACCAATAAGAATCCTTTATCCTTTATCATTTGCTAAAATAGTTGAAAGGCTTAGAATTTGTATATAAGATAATAAGTATGACTAAATCATAAAATAAATAAGGATATTAAAATCATTTTCCAAAGTTAAGTTTAATTATGCATCTCAGTAGGCCTCTGTAACATATTTTGTGTTAAAATAAAAAAGGTAAAAGAGCACTTGTACATCTTAGTTTAAATTAATATTGGGATATTATGTATGATCTCAAAATAAGAGAAGAAATACATTTGTCATTAAGATATTTACATAAAGAGGAACTGTTAAAAAGATATTAACTGTAGTGTGATTTTCTGTTACATTTCTCTTGTTAAAATTTTTTTTTTTTTTTACTATTTCTTTAGCAATCTACCATTAAAGATGGAGAGGAGAAACGAGAAAATGCAATACGTCTTGCAAAAAAACAGTCACTGTTTATTCCTAGACTCACTGGTGATTTGGAAACCTTTACTAAATGTGTTACATTGCTCAGTAATAAGTGCAAGGTAAGTAATAAAATAATTAAAGTTGAATAGGAGTAGTTGTAATTTGTAATAGTAATAAGTTAATTGACTGTTAAAATTTACTGTTCGTAAATGTGTAGAGCTATATGCAGGTGTTTCAAAAAAAATGGACGGTATACTTTTTTGGATTCACTTGTAGAATTAAAAAAAAATTATCCTTAGGAAAAATGGAAATTCCTCCTTCGTTCTCTCCCTGTCCACTATTTTGGTTACTTTTATATAAAAATTTATGTCTCAAGTTCAAATTAATATTTGATAAACATCTTGGTAATAAAGTTTTAAAATTAGCAAAAAAATCAGGACTTAAATACCTTCACAAATTACAAATTGGCAGCCATGTTTATTTTTCAATCCGTTATATTTTCATAAATATTTATTTTATCAAAATTTATGTTATTTGCTAAAATACAAGTCTTTTATTTTGAACAAAATGACATTTTATTTTTTTTAAATCGTTAACAAATAGCCAAGTTATGGCAGAAAATCAATGTTGTAATTATGTGTCTGTTTTCATGTCCTCCACTTTACATTAGATTTGATTAAATATTAATTGTTGTTATTTATTTTTAATTCTAGTATTGTAAATTAGTATCAAATTTATTAATAATTTTCCCACAGTAATACACTTAATAATTATGACACAAAATTACACAATTTTCTCCTGTAACTTGAATATTTGTTAACCGATTTTAAAAAATAAAACGTCATTTTCTTCAAAGTAAAGGCTTAGTATTTTAGCAAATGATGTCAGTTTTGATAAAATTAATATTTACAGAGATATAACAAATTGAAAAATAAATATGGTTGCAATTTGTAATTTACAAAGGTATTCAAGTCCTGATTTTTTGCTAATTTAAAAAATTTATTACCTAAACACATATCAAATATTTATGTGATTCCTCTATCTGAACTTGAGATATAAATTTTTATATAAAAATAATAAAATGGCACACAGGGAGAAGAAGAAATTGCCATTTTTCCTAAGGACATTTTTGTTTAGTTTTACAAGTAGAATCCAAAAAAGTATATCCAGCTCATCTTTTTTGAAACACTGGTATACTGGTATATCTATGAATCCTCCTGCATACTTTCAAGGTGAAATGTGTGTTAGATTATTTTATTTATTTATTTATTTCATCTTATAAATCCAGTGCTTGTTGGAAATTAATATCTCAACAGGCTTTGTATCACATAAATAGCAAAAAATTAACACTAGTGAAGAATTTTAAGATTTATAAAGTATTTATCTCATCCAAGAAAAAATAAATTACTGTAAATTTACCCCAAATTTATTAGTAAGAACATATGATTTATGTTGTTTTTTTTTAATTCCACTAGACATTAATTTTATGAAACTTGCCCCATTAAAATTTTCAGTATGTATATTAGAAAAAACAAAAAGTTATCTATCACTATGTTGTGTTTTAGTCATCCTTATTTGACTCATTTTGTTTGCTATTCACCATTCCTTTTATTACCTAAGCTCAATGTAATCACTTGTTAATCCTTGATTATCTAATTTATACATTCCAATAGTTGTCTTTCTTTACATTATTTATCCTCAATACTTTCTTCTGTTATTAAAATAGTCTTATTAATTAAGACTAATTAATTAAATTAAGTCTTATTAAGTGGTCAACCTTTCTATTTTGTATCTTTGTAAGATTTTGCTACAAATTTCTCTAATCTTTGATCATCTCAAGACTTTTTTATTTCATATTTTATCAACCCATTTAGTTTTGTACATAGTTTTTTAGTTTCCTCTGGTCTTTCATTTCTACTTTTCCTATTTGATCATTTTGCTACTATAAAGCACTAAACTGCATAGAAGTATTTTTAGAATCTTTCTAATTTTTAAATTCATGTTTAATACTAGCAAATGTTTTTTATTTATGAAAGTTCTCATTGCTTGTGCCAACCTTCTTTTGATGTCTGCTTTATATCATTTATCCTGTTAATTTCACTGCCTAAAAAAAAAAAAACCTAAACTAACTATACTTCTTCCAAACCAGAAATCCTCCTAGTATATAGATTAAAAACAACCATTTAACAAAACAGCTAAATAATACCAACTTTTAAATTATAGAATTTTGTAATAGTATTTCATTATAAACTTGGATTTATTCTTATTTATTATCAAATTGAATTTCTCCTAGCCAGAAATCTCTGCCGCTGTGAATATTTCTTACAAATTATTGCTTTTTGAATGAAAAAAAAACCCAACTAATCAGTAAATCTCAAAATATCCTTGTTTTGTTCAGGTAATTAACTGTCAAACATATCCTTTGTTTCCTGTACTGATTTTATTTATGAGCTGAAAAGTAATGGGAACAAGTTTCATTCTTATATCATTTCTTTCTGAATCTGAGCTTGTTTCTTCTCTTTTCACATTATCTGATTCTGGTACAGATTGTGTTCAATCTTGTGATTGTCTTTTTTCTCTACATTTCAGATCAATTCTTCTTAAATTTTAAACATTTTGTTCCTCTGTATATTATCAAAAGTTTTTTAATAGTACAAACATCAGCCATGTGTCTGTTTTTCCTAAGCTGCTTATAAAAATTACTCTGTAGACCACATTGACCTCCCTTGCACCTCTCTCTCTGAAAAAGAATTGATGTCTTTCACATGTTTCACTGTACACATCCTTGTATGTTACCACTTCGTCTCTATAAGCCTGTAAAGTACATAACAAAATTATCTGTTCGTCTGTTAACTATAACATTATCAAATTCTGTTTCTTCTTCCCAAACGTCGTCTGATAAGTTTTCCTCTCTGTATAATTCACGAATGCTATCTCTTTTCTCTTTTTAACAAGATATTGCATTGTTTATATAGAGCCATTATTGAAAACTAGAATGCTTGTAGTAAAAAAATTACCTGAGAAAGGAAGGAGAGAAAAAGAAAGAAATACTGATGTTTTCTAAATCCTCTCATAGAGGAAAAAGTTTACACATCAAAATTTTATTCTTAAATAAAATAATTACAGTTATATCAACTAGATTATGCATTAGACCCACCAAGCATAATTTACATTTTTTTAAATTAATTAGTTCCCAGGTATTAATAAAAACAAAGCCAAGCCATATATTAAATTAACAGTTGTTAGAGTTCCATGAGAAAGATTCCTCAATACTTTTGAGGAACACTTTAAGAAATCACCTGAAAAGGTGTAGTAATATTTAGTAAACTGTTGTAAATTCTTTTACCAATCTTTTTGAAGACCATTCATAAACTGTGAACTTCTTTGAATAGAAAGACAATAAAGGTTACTATTTTGTGTAGAGTAGGTATAGTTATCTTACCAAATTCCACCAAGAGATAATATTAGAAACACAACTGGCTAACTTTAACAAGTACAAATGGGACTGGGATTTTGTGGCTACAGATATAGTAGAAATATATAGTTCTCTTATCATTTTTACAAGTCTTCAATTTTCTCTTTCTCACACATCTTTCTAAGTTCTCCGAATTTATAATAAGTAAAAAAAATATTATTACTGTATGTTCAATAAAATACTTTATTGACTTTAATTAAATGTTACATTATTTTAAATAATCAAATATCACATTACTGTCAGTGAAAAGTAAACTCTTGCAGGATAGTGATTGTAATAAAATACACAAAGCGCTGAAGCTAATACCTGCAAAAAACCTTATTTTATAACTGGTTTTAATGCTGTAATACTTATATTTTTATATGAAACTTAGTTTCCTTTTGCTTGTTTCAGAATATTCAGAAAAGTGATTTTTACTGTCTAAAACAAATAATTTTTTACAATTGTTTAGGACCCACAATTGGCTAGCAGTGTGAAATTGACGACTACAAGAGATTTTAGAGTTAATGTTCAAAAAATTGAAGAAATTATGAACCGGAATAATAATGTAAGTTATTAAATTGATATTATTAACTGTAAAGTTATTAGTCTGATAGCTGTTCATACAAAAACCAGTTCTTATATATGTATCAAACTAATATACGCAAATATTTTTTATAGTAAGCTCCCAGAAACCAGTGATTTTAGATTATTATAACCGATAATCACTATAACAGATGTTTAGGTAGCTTCGTGGTACTACTTTAATATGACATCTTCATGGGTGTTGTAATAAACTAAAATAAAATCATTAAAAATAGTTTATTTCCGTAATAAAATTACTTTTTCTGCAAAAAGTCAATTATTTTTGCATATTTGCTTCGAACATTTCATGTTGTAATACAGTTTTTGAAGATTCTTTTCTGAATCAAAACAAACAGTTTTTGTTTGTTTATTAGCAGTTTTTGTAGTACTGAAAAACTGATAAACGGTTATCCATGGCACTAAAATGTCTGGAAAATTTGGCGGGTGGATGTCTTCATCGTTACCTTCGTTGTCATTACTTACGACCCCATCTATTTCTGCTAGTACTAAAGACACTACATCTTCATCTGTTACAGTTTCATCTGTATCTAAATCTTTCCAACCTCTTGATAATATTTAAACACTGCATTTAACAACAATTGATTTTGCAGACTATTTCCTCATTCTGCTAAATATTCTTCTTTGCATGCAACATCAGTAGCTTTGCCAGCCTGTGGTAAAAACCTACATATCAGAAGCAGTATTTTACACTATGTGAAGAATCTTGATTCCATGATCTTAACATAAATTATAGCATCCAGAATAGTTTATGTTTCCTTCTTTTTTTTTTGAACTAAATTCTGTATCATTTGTAAAATTAGGTATTTTTTTTTAGTGGACTTCTATAACATTATCATGCCTTGATCTAAGCAATGTAAGACTGCTGTTTTTTTCAGTGGTTAGAACACTAACTTTATACACAAAAGGTTTTCAGTGTATGGATTAGTCGGACAGTTGTCAATGAGCAGCAATATTTTGTCATTTTCAATCATTAATTCATGGTCCCATTTTCATTACTAAGACGTAAAGATATCGCTTGTCATCCAAGCTTTCTTGTTACTTTCGTACTTAACAGGAAGTGATTTTGAATTCTTAGAGCGTTGGGGTTTAGCACTTTTCCATGTAACTAGAAGTTTATTTTTGTTAGTTCCCATCATGTTTGTAGCTATTAGTATTGTCAGTTTTTCTTTTGATAATTCTCCCCCCAAACACATTTCGCCTTTACACCGAATGGTTCTTTTTGTCATCAGTTTAAAAAAATACAGTATTCATCAGCATTGTAGATTTTTTCATCCGATTAGTCCTCTTAATTTTGGCCAAATGGTTTCTAGCCATTTTTCTGACACATGGTTGGAGCTGCGCGGCCTTGCTGCCTATTTTCCCTGACACAATATCGTAATGCTGACAAAACGTAATATCTAAGCTGAACCTATTTTACATAGTTTACTGAATTTTTCAGAAAAATCGTTTACAGTAGAGCCGCTAGTAGGGATATCACTACCTCTGGTATTTAAACCATTTTAACAACGCTTTTTCTACATCATTATGTTGACTAGGCCGTAATTTTTTTGATTTTATAAAATTTGTTCCAAATTTTTTCTTAATTTTTTTCACAGTTCATCCATTTCACAATATTGTCAAATGACCTATGCTATTAAATAAATTACACAGGATACGTAAGATAAAATACTGTACCCACAATATGATACACTCACTGAAAAAGTTTAATAACAAGTGAATGTGGCTGCTTCAGTTTACAATACTGATACAGGAAGAAGATAAAAAAAAAAACAAGATTTGTAGTACATATACAGGTAAAAAGGAAAAGGTGACTTGTTTTAACCATCAAAATATTTTTCTAGCTACTATGTAGATAGTGACGAGTCCTTCATTATTAGCAATAAAATGTTGCATTGCAGTAGAAAAAATAAGTCATAATAACCGATATGTAATACTATAACCAATGTAATTATAAACAATATACAGACTGTATTTATGAATTAATAGCACACCAAACCAACCAAGAGACAAATTTTTGGTCACTATATTCAATATGTCATTTTATCCTATATCACTATAAAGAATACTTACTACAGTGACTTATAAAATAAATTAGTTTAAGGATTTTTCCTTTTAAAATTGAAAATAGTTGGTTCAACAATTTGATCTTTTACTTATTTTCTGTTTTCATATGACTGTTTGACTGTAAAAATTGTATATCTTTTTTTAAAAAAATGAGAAACTTACTCTCAAACTTTATCCCAAAATAACAACTGAAAAATTAAATCCAGTAACATTTTAGATTTTTTAATTAAAACTTGTTACAAAATAAAAGAAAGTGCTCATGCTACCCAAAGCTGCATGCATTATACACACAGTCTTTCATTTACAATGTAAAAATACAATAAAAGAAAATGTATGTGTAATATCAATCAAGTTTTTTTTTTTATTTTGAAGCATATACAATTACATTACGTCCAAAAAAACAATATCATTCATGTGGCTGTTTGATTTAGCTTGATGTAGCCAAGTGTATCAACAAAAGTTTGCATGACTTTCACACTTTCGCACATATCAGCTTGAATTCCACTAATAACATGTCAAATATTTGCTTTCACTCATTAATGATTTGTTGCTGTAGACTTGTGACTTAACTTAACCCCAGAGAAAAGAATATAAGGGAGTCAAATCACTTGATATTGGTGACCATTTATTTGATATTACCATTTCATGAAATTATCGAATCACCATACTTTTGACACAATAATTGAATTGTTTCAATAGCTATGCAGCCTGTGGCATCTTCCTGACCACATCTCATTCAAATCAAAATTTTTAACAACAAAAAAATCATAAATCATACATAATTCGATATCATTCTCCATTTACTTTAATAACATATCCTTGCCCACTTTTTAAAAATGATGCCACCGGCTCATAATCTACATCAAACAGTGACATTTTTTTTTTCAGATACAATAGTTTTTGAATCTTTTGTGGAGTGGAATCATCCCCAAATATGTCAATTTTGCTTGTGTAAAGCAATAATGCCAAAAATGAGTTTCAGCTAAAAGGTGATTTATTTAGATGAAAATTTGGTCCATTGTCAGCTGCTTTAGAATCGAACCAGTTCACAGTCTATTCAAAGAATGGTCCTGTTGCTGTAATTCTTGAATCAACTGATTCTTGTATGGATTTTGACTAAATAATAACACAGAGTTCACCATGTTGTTCTTGAAGAAAAGCCTGATTCTTGTGAATGATATGGAACTAAAAATTTAGATTTTCATGAATACTTGCATGCATTTACAGTAACAATATTCTCTCGAATCCTTGCATTTCTTTTGTGAATTGGTGTTTCAACATCAAGTAGAGAACATTCTCTTTGGGTTTTTTATTCAAACAAATTGTGCTTTTGTTTGGCCAATTACGCACACCATAAATAGCACAAAGTGCATGATATGTAACTGTAACCATTTCCATATTCAATAATAAATTTTTATGAATTGTAATTTATGTTGTGACATATAGCATTCCATGATGATTTGTCATAAACTATTGGAAACAAATGATGTCTGAAAATGTTTTTAAAAATCGTTGACACCACAATCTATCAATTGTTTATAATCAATTTGAGAGACCCCTAGATAGTTTCTGATGAAATTACCAAGTTAAAATACTAGTGCTCACACTATTATAAATGTTATCTGTTATACAGCACATGCATCAAAGTGATTTTCTTGAAACAGAAAAAAAATGTTGTATTCTGCATTAAAGGATTTTTGCATGTTATAGAATTATAAATAAACTCAAAATTTTTTTTTAACATTGATTCATGCTGATAATTTCATATTTGAAATTGACTATGTATACTTTATTTTAAGGTTAAAGTTAAAAACACACCTGTATCTGAATCAGTTTTCATTGTAAATCAAATATCTTCAGGACTGTTGCTGGAAGTTCTGTATGTTGTTGGTTGTGGTTCTTAAAATATTTTTGAAGGTATTACAATATTCATGATGTATTTAAAGATTACATGTAAGAAAGTTAAATAGTGATTCTTCATTTAAAATGTTGTTTGTGCTTGTAGGTTTTGTATTTCATGTGTTAATATGTTTTGAGCTTCTCAAGTACATCTAGTTATGTCTTTTATTTGCATTAGATTTCAATTTTTACTGATATTTGTGCATGTGTGATGTTTTCAATAAGGTAATTTGTGAAAGTGGATTCAGTGGTGAAATGATATGCTGTATGCTTTTTATAATGTGTTCTTTATGTTACTTGAAAAACTGCATCTTGTTTGTCCCATGTAGAACTTATTACAATTAGAGAAGTCAGTTTGTAAACTTTTGTTAAATTAAACTTGTTCAGTTTATACAAGGTAGGTTTGACATTACATGTTTTGTTGTACTTCTGCTGAATTCTGTTGTACTTATTATTGAGAGTAATTAATAATGTTGACTTTCATGATGGAAGATAGCTTCTCTGTCTTTCATCTAGAACAGGGGTTTCCAAACTTACTTTTTAACCTAAGGGCCACTAAGTCCCAAGGGTTTTTTTTACTGCTGCAACAAAACTGTTACACTAACAACGTAGCCCTATTGACTACACTTAATATAAACGTACACAAAAAACAACCTGTGCATCATGAAATAACACACTGACAGATAATGCAGTTACAATGCGAAATACACATGATAACCTCTCAATACAAATATTATTGAGTTATATTCATTCTTTGGAGATGATAGAGACGATTGATATAGAAACCTTTTCCCCAGAACTTCAAATGGAAGTGAATGACTTGTAGTGTAGCAATGTTTTTAAAGAAAAATATTTAAAGTCATCATTGCTAGGATTTTACAAGTCTTCCACTCACACAGTTTGATCAGTTACGAGGACATAAATTTACTCGTGGTTTTTTTCTGCTTTTGGCATTACTTATCTTTGTGAAAAAACATTCTCCAAAATGAAATATACAAAGAATGTTTAGATCCAAATTAACTGATGAGCATTTAAAGTTGCTGTGGATAATTGGATAATTTCCACTAGTAAACTTGATCCACAACTGCAAACAATTGTCAGTGGAAAGTTACAGCTATGTGAATTTCATTAATCATAATTATAATGTATAATTTCGTTATTTGAATTACCTATGTAATTGTCACTTATTGTAAGTGTAAATACTTATTGTAATAGTTAAAATGTTCAATTTCATTATGTATATCAGTTATTGTGTTTCTTAATTGGTCATTAAATAAAAACACCTGATTATTATTTTGTATGATTTACTTATATTGTAAATTTTACAATGTGACCAGAATAAACAATTGCAAGCCGGATAGCGGGCATGCTGCAGGCCAGACTGGTGGAACTCATGAACTATAGTTTGGAGACCCCTGATTTAGAAGGTTCTGATTTCAAATCACAGTTACACATGGCATTTTCATATCATACAAAATTCATCTGACATCAAGAAACTGTAATTTAGGTATTATTTTCCTCTTATTATTAAAAAATCTATTTCAAATTTGTGAAACAAATGAAAACAGAAGAAAGTCGGACTATTATTTTTTTATAAGCATACTGTGGACCTGTTTTTAACAATTTCAGCTGTATCTCAGTTGTTTATCTACCGATTTAAACAATGTGTTATTTTCTTAACAACAAAATACTTAACATATTATTTTTAAATAAAATAGAATATGTTTTGATTAAATTAACATTTACAAAGCTGTTAATAATTAAATAATTTTAATGGCCACTATTTTGAAACTTCTGAAGGTAGAATTTTCAAACATTTTTTTTTTTTTTAATAAAAGATGGTGGGTAAATGTAAACCAAATTTTGTTAAAATAAACTCATTCCTTAGATATAAGTTTTTATTAAAAAACATATAAAATGGCTACCAGATAGAAAATAAAATCAAGATAAACATAAACCATTTATGTGGCATTTGCCCACATAAATGGTTTTGTTTATTTTAATGACTCAAATCAGTTGCTTAAGTTTTGCATATCTTCCAGAACTTCCGGCAATCAGTTTTTATTTAAGAACAGTTTGATGTATAAACATTTTTAATGTTTATTTTATGGTATTTTAATTATTTTTTTTCTAGTCATTAGAAGATGATCCTGAAGAAGAAGAAGAAGAAGCTGATGTTAGTACAACCAGTAATAGTACTTCTACCCAGCCTCGTAAGAAACAACGAAGATCATGATTTGTGGCAAAGTTTACTATAAATTATTTTATAAACATGTTTATAAAACTATATTTTTGTTACCTTTTTAAAGTACTAAGTTATACAGAAGAGTTTTTAACTCAGTTTAAACTACAGAAGTAACAGTTTTCTATAACCATACATTTATTACATATTAAGATGTAGAATTGCATTTAATATTCTTATAATTTATAATCACCAACAAAATCTCTTAGTTTTGTTATTCTATAAACATTTTATTAATCATTGGGAAATGAAAGTAATGATACTCTAGTTTACGTTACAGCTACCATGATATTTGAGTTTTTCTGATATCATTATTCTATTTTATTTAGATAATCCTACATTTGAGAGTAGACCCCATACAAGGATTTGCAATAAAGGTGTTCAAGATATAAAACATAATATATAAAGAATAAAATATAACTTAGTTAAATAATATAGATTTTAACTTATAAATTTGTAAAAACATTAAATTTTATCAATTCTCTATTTTCTACTATTACCACTGTCCCATATTGCTTATTATATTATGCTATTTATTACACTGTATTGGAGTATATTAAAAGTTAATGTTTTTTTTTAACCTTTATCCAGTATTTCCAATAACAAATTCTAATAAAAATAAACAATTAGCTCCAATTCTTACATAAACTTTCATTTTTATCTTTAATTTTATATGCATACTGTATTTCACTTATATACTTAAACTTGCAAAAAATTATTAAAATGATCTACTGATTTATTCAAAGCAATATGTCTTTATACACACAATACATACACATACTTGCATACACACACACACACACACGTGCATGCACATGTGTGTGTGTGCGTGTGTTTTTGCATTCACATACTGAATGAACACAATTATTATAAATAGGAATAAATTTCCATAAAGGAAATTATTATAAATAAGAATTTATTCTTATTTATAATAATTGTGTTCATTGTCATGTAAATCAAGCACTATTATCATTTAATCTTTTATGCAATGTTTTAATTAATTGCAATGTGTATGCAATGTTTTGCGTGTAATACTTGTTTAGATTATTTACATATTCTGTTACACATAATACATAATCTATGTATCAAAGTATTAGCTCACAGTAAGTATTACATGATTGCTAAATGAATGCTGAATAACTTGAAGGCAACTCCCACGGCATAGTAAATTGCTCTTAACCTTACAATTTTAATTATGTAAAAATAGATATCATTAATTTTTTAATATCAATTTTTGATAGTTTATTTGTTAATTTATCATTATTGTTTGTAATATTTATTACCAGCCTTTTGTGGTACTTACTCCTAAATGCTTCATACAAGTACTCAAAAAGTACATGTTACATTTCTAAAATTTTCATATTATATATCGACATATCTTAGCTGAATCGATTGCATAACTATATTTGGCCAACCAGTTATAAATATATGTGTCTAGAAATAATTAAGCAAAACTAAGCAACATATCTAAATTTTTACGTATCCTATGGTTACTTACTGTTCTCCTGATATAAAATTAGGGTTGATGGTGTGAAATTATACAAAGTTATTGTTGGCTCTAGTACTATCAGTTAAATAATCTTTGTGTATACTGATCAAAATTTCATACTCGAGTTTTGAAACTGCCAGATCTAACAAATTTTCTGTTTGCTCTTTTAGCTTCATTCTCTAAAATTGTGATCCAATTTTATTATTTTTCTTTATTTTCTTATTTTTAGCATTGATTGCATGTTTTTGATTATGATACTCTTAATAGTTTATTAAAGCCAAAATTGAAGAGCTTAATCTAAATTTTAATAACCACATTATGCTTTTTTATACACAAAATTAACCAAATGAACCCCTTCTTTTTCTAACATTATTGCACTCCCAGGATTAGATCTTTCCAACTAAAATATACTTTTTAAAAACTTTCAGTAGTAATGTCATTAATATACACAGTGTATCCCATAAGTTTTAAGACTGTGACTATAACAAACAAAAAAATTACAAAAAACTTGTTCAACAAATTTTTTATTCAAAATAGCTTCCATTAGGTAATACACATGTTGGTACAATTTTTCAACCTTTTCATGCCTTTCAAAAACTCCTCTTTTGAAATACAGTTTAACTTTGTTGTCACGGCTTTTTGTATCTCATCTATTGATGCAAAATGGTCCCCTTTCAAGTTCATCTTTAATTTGGGGAAGAGGAAGTAGTCAGGGGGTTCAAATCAGGCGAGTACAGTGGGTGGCTGAGCACAGAAATTATTTTTTTGGTCAAAGGTTGAGTGTTAATCACCATGGTATGCGCGCTGGTGAGTTATCATGCGAGAGAGAAAAGGAATGTTCTCTCCACAACCCAGGTCTAATACGTGCAATTCTTTTGCAAAGGCAATTTTGGAACTATTTGTTGGTAGAATGAACCGTTCACACTAGTACCTTGAGGAAAAATTCTTTGTGGGCAATGCCTTTAGGGTAAAAAAAAAAATGACCTAAATGACCTTGTATTAATTTTTCATTTTTGGTCATGGCGAATTTTCACCAACCCACTCTGCACTGGCATTTCATTTCAGGATCGTATGTGAAACACTGTGCAGGCAGGCAACGGTTGGAATATGTAAAACAAATTGTTAGGGATGTAGGATGTAGGAAGTATAACGAAATG
>JAAAKQ030030745.1:0-36554 GCA_010016005.3 Zanna intricata
GCATCAGGAAGCTTGTACAACGATGGACCAAGTGCGTTGAAAAGCAAGGGGACTATGTTGAAAAATGATGTACTTGTTTCCTATTTGATTACAATAAAATTTTATAACTATATTGTGGATAATAATTGACTTACCCTCGTATATTCATGATGGATAGTATTATTCACAAAGAATGTAACTTACTACTGGTGGAGTTCATATAAATTGGTTAATTTTAGAAATGGTTTATTACCAAGTGTCAGCTGGTGAAAGATTTCGCCCTGATTTCTGTACTGTAATTCTTAGGAACCAAATTAATGGGAAAATGTTGTAGTTTTATATAAAATCTGACCTGAAGAAAAAAAAATTATGTTAAAAAACATACTATTTATATTTGGCATAAAATAAATTTGTTAAACATATAAAAATTTTAAACAAAATTTGTAAAGAATTTGATTATTGAGAAAAATTGTATGAATAAAGTACACAGACACTAAATACAAATGTAGGAATTGTAAAGTTTATTAAAATTAAAACACATCAAAATGTGGCATATTTCAAATAAACAAAACAAAATTGTCAAAATTATGAAACAAAATAATTAAATATTTTTATAAAATAATATAATTTTTTTTAAATAAAAAAAACATACTTTAAAAAAACAATTTATTACACACCTTTACAGCTAAGTAAAAAATTAATTTCATCTAAATTTCTTTGAATACTTTATTTCATAAACTTGCAATACTAACCAGTACAAGAAGAATTTCTTAATGCACTGGTTTAACACAAAGTAACATATGGTGAATGCTTCAAAAAGATAAACTCCATCCTTTCAATCTACAACAGGTATATAATTTACTTTGTTATCTTCCTATGCGTTAAAAAATTGTACCATTGGATTCTGGGCAATGTTAATAATATGGATTATATTTTACCTTTACCAATAAAGCCACATGGGAAATATAAATTTTAATTAAAAAAGTCATGAATATCCCATAATTTGGATCTCAAGAATTAAATACTGGCTAAATTTTACTGAAAACTCTTTGATAAGGGTGATATTGTTCGGTGGTTGACACTTGCTAACAAAATATTTCCAAATCTATGTTTATATGAACCTTCTTCTTTATTTCAACAACACAACTATCCTGTAAGTTTGTTATATTGTTGTGAATTACTCTATACATATCATCATATAATTTAAGACAAACATATCTTCAAGTTTCAATTAATGTGAAGGAAATTCAACTGATGATCAGATTTAAAAAAATTATATTTTTGGACAGTTGCATTGAAACAAATTAGTCAAAACAGTTTAATTTAATTGGCTCCATATTACTCAAGAGACAATATTAAACAAATTTAAGATGCTAAATTAATTTATATATGCTTTTTATATGATTGAGCACAACCTGTTAACTTTGGTGAAATTGAATTTAATTTTTATAATACTCAAATTTAAAATATGTCATACTATTTCATGATTTTGATTTTTTTTTTATAAATAAATTTTACAACATTTTTAATTGATTTCGTTTTTTTTTAGTAATGAAATTTTTATATTACTAAATTAATTTATTAAAAAAAAAAAAAATAGCTATTTCCAGGATACTGAAGCAAACTTATTAAATAAAATTTTTTTTCCAGTTTCATAAAAAAAAGGATATGTATGCGATTTTCCTGCATTACGGTCAAATCTTTATATTTAAATGAAAAAAAAATAATTTTAGGTCGTTAAAAAGGTCAAATTTATAATATTTTTATGTTTTTCCTGAATTAAATTATGATAAAGTTAAAATTTTTTGCAAGTGGGGTACTGAATAGAAAAAAAATCAATATCCTTATTTTTAAACTGTTTTATATAAAATTAAGCAAAATAAACTAAATGATAAAAAATATGTGCAATTAAAGTGAAATATAAACTGCAAGTGAATATGGTATTTTAATTAATTTTTTATACTATACTATTAATGAATAATTATTTTTACAATGAACAATGGTGGTTGCAAAAATGTTTTTTTTTTTTTTACAAAAATGACTAAAAATACAAAACTCATTTACAATCATAAAATAATTTATAAGTATACAATTAATTATATACATTTAAAATTTTTTTGTATAAACACAACAATGAAATCTCCCATTACATAATATTCTTACTAATGTACAATTTAATTTTTATACCAAATGGTTTTCTATTTTTTTAAAATCCAAAGACAGTTTTTCAAAATATTAATATCACTAATTTTATTAGCTATTTTTTAAACTACTATTTAAGACTATAAAAAAGGATAATTATAAGCATACAATTTACTAAAAAATTAAGTTTTCACAGCTATTTGATACAATTCTCTATATCTGAGTGAAGATTAATAACATGCTTTATAATTTAGTACTTATTCTAATCTATGACTAAAATGATTTCAGGCAAAAGTCTGACAACAAAAATGTGGGATAGATTTATGTTTAAACAAGAACTAGCGGTTGTCAGTAACGATATGTGAATACTATCCATGAACACTCATTGACCTCTAAATACCATTTGAAATTTTGATTGAATATAAGTATTTGAGCTGTGACATAAAATCTGAATGTTTCTTAATTGTATCATGTGTAGTGCTGTTTTAAGCCCAATAAACATTTCAGATGACAGAGAAACAGTGGTAATAATAATCTGTATCCTTGCTTAAGGGATTGTCTTTAAAATATTTATTATGTCAATGCCAACAGTTTAGAGAGAAAACCCTTCAACACTTCTTTATCAATTAAGAACAGGCTGACTGTGAAAGTTGAAATGATCAATTTTTTAAAAAAGATCTGTACTAGCTGAGACATTAGTTAATGACTCAAGTAAAAAATAATTATAAAAAAAGTACTAAAAATAAGTTCTCTAAATTCCTTTCATTTACCATTTTTTTTTTTAATAAACTTTTTGTATTAGGAAAAGAATCTCATTCTTGGGACACTTACTCAGAACGGAACACACTAGATTTGCAAACCAATTAATAATCTACTCTGGGATAGAACGATAAAACCAAAATGGTTAAAGGAAGTCCAGAAAGATATGGCGGAAATGGGGATTTCCAAAGAAGATCTAATTACAAAATCTGAGAAATATAATAAAACAGTTAAGACAAACGCGATAACATTTGAACCTAAAATCAAACAGGGTGTATTCAGATGAGGAGAGACAAAGAAGATCAGAATGCCTCAAGAAAATATGGGCAAAAAAGAAAGAAGCAAGAATAAAACTACATACATGATTCGGGAAAAAGAATTCACTCGGAAATTGAACAAAAGTGATCCTATGTGGTCGTAAAAGCAAAAACAAAAAAAAACTTTTTGTTTTGGTTGAACATTTATTTTATTAATTAATTTACTTCACACTTTGAATTCCAACCATTCAATTAAAGGACATTTCCCTAGTACTAGATGATTTTAGTACATTTCAGAACATTGTCAAAAAAAAAATTTAGTTGCAAGCATGTTACTAACATAAAATTAAATTTTCAAATTTCTTTTTTAAAGTTTTATAATTAACAGTATATTAGCTACGGACAGTAGTTTAGAATTTTGTATTTAAAGAGTCATTATCACTAAAATCAATATCAAATTCCTTATCACTCCATTCTTTTCATAACTTGTCCAAACTTGCATTATCAACCTCTTATTGCTATAATAAAATAGTAAAATTACTTCTTTCAGTTACTAAATAAAACCTTTCTTCCAATGGAACTGTTATAACATTATTTAGTGGAATTTATATATATAATAATAATAATAATTAATACTGAATGCTATCTAAGTTTCAAAGTCAAAATCTCAAAAAAATTCTTTACAAATGATTTGGTTAATGTAAAATCTGAGAAATCCCATCACTCATTAATACCCGTATCAGATCCAACATTTAATCTTTATGTACTAATTTTCTTGAAATTTGTATTAAATTTTTTCTGCTATCATCTGAAAGAGAAGCTACACTAAGAACTGTTTAAAATTTATTAAATATATAACCAATGGCCATTTTTATTCCTAGTTCAGCTTTAATAACAAAAGAGGACATTCTAATCAAAATTATTATCATATATTTGCACTGTACATAAAACAATTTTTACAGAATTTAACAAAAAGTTTGCAGTATTTAATTTAATAAAATGAATGAAAAATTGCAACTGAAATATAAATCAAAGATTCATGTTTAACCTCCCTTTAAATAATTTTACTGAATGATTTATATTTTAGTTATATAAGGAATGGATGAGAATTTTTCTATAAAATTTCACATGACTCCTAAATTTATTTTCTCCATGATCCACGACTATTTATTACTGAGAGATTAAACAATTATTATAGCACACATACTTGAGCTAATGAATGCAAAATCATTGATCAGTAAATGTGTAATTCCCATTCTACATAAAAGTAAATAATCAATCTCTCAAGGATTGTGATTAAAGGACTAAATTATTAAAACTAAAAACTAATAATTTTTAACAAATAACATCAAGTTAAGTCATTACTGAACAAGTCAGAAAGCACACAGTTTCTGGCTACTAATGGAAGGTTTCACTGTATATTAGTTAGCTTAAGATATTTCTGGTTAAAAAAAAATTTATAATTTATATTAAAAAAAAAATCATATCATTTCAATAACAATTTAAGTGCAATTAATATGTAAATATACGTTAAAAAATACATAATTAAATTTATGGCACAGCGTAAATATAGTTCTTAATTAGAAAAATAAACTAAAGAGGTGATTGTGACAAAATTAATGCTTTTATTTATTATCTCCTGTTTCACAAACAGTAATTTAAACAAAAATTAAAATATACAAGAAAATATCAATAAAAATTTTCACTTTCATTAACTGCAAAATAAAAAAAAAAAAAAAAAAAAAAATTGAAAATGCTTAATAATTATAGTTGTGATTAATTTTACTGAAAAATATAATATTCACAATATTGTGCTTGTGCAATTCTAAAAAAAATAAAATTCACCACAAAATTAAAATGCAACAGTTTTAGCAATAATCTGTACAGAAATACATATTTTATAAACAGAAAACAAAGTGGAGCACAGTTATATAAATATTAAAACTTAGTATTAAAAAAAAAAAAAAAATTAATACAGTTTTTAATAAATTTATTTTCAGTGCATAACTAGATAGATTACAGAATATAAAATCACGTTTGTTGTAAAACAGTACTTACAGTAACTACAGCTAAAAGTAAATACAAACTATACGTTTGTTTTTATTTAAATAGTATTAAATATATATTACGCTATATTATTTAGAAACAACTTCTGATAAAAATAAATTACAAAAATAATAGAATAGAAAGGAATAGTAACAAATTGACCTGTTACTAGATGACAAATGCATATATTTGTTACTGGCCACCCAACTACTCCCTCTAATTATACTTATTATATTACTTTGGTAAAATAGATAAAATATAAAAATAACCAACTTATTCTTTCCCACTTTATTCGATATAAAGCATTTTATACCTCATATTAATTAGGAATAGTTTGATGCAGATTTTTGTATTGGGGTGTAGAATATGTGAATTTTGGAATGAAACTGGCACAGAGATATTATAACAAACGCAAGAGGTACATATGGTTTAAAAAAAAAAAAATTAACAAAAATATATGTAATCACCACACAATAATCACAAAAAATATAACAAATTACCACTTCCCTTTTTTAATTTTGTCCAAAATTTAATGCCATATATGCTCTATATATAAAGAAATTTTTTAAACCATTTTCAAAAAACTGATGTTGATACAACCCAGAGATATTAATTAAAATATAACTCAACATATATACATCTAGAAATTTTTATGAACTTTTTTGTCTTACTTGGAATAAGGGTGTGTTGAAATATTGACATTTGACAAAATCATGATACCCAACATTATGGCTGATTACTATACTTTTTGTTTATAGAAATTTTTAAAAGTAAATATAACTGGAAGAAGATGGTTAGAAAAAAAAAACTGAAAAAGAGTCTAAAGTTCCACAATCTGAAGAGTAACTCAATAACAATTCGATTAAGAGAAGAGATACAAAACCTGGCTGAATTCTTGAATTATTGAACTATAAGACTAGTTTCAAAACAGTTTCTTTGTAAAAAAAAAGTTCATTACAGTATGAAATAACTTGCATAATGCCCTTTCCTTTCTATTTTTTTCACTTTATAGACTTTTCATTAAAATTTTGATAAAATTATACAAGTTAAAAAGTGGCTGCTTGAAAATCCATTTATTGAAATGTTAAAAATATATTCAAGATGCTAATTTAAATATAATTCTTCTTAATTTTTATAACTAAATTTTGTACAATAAATTTCAGAAGAATTAAAAACTAATTTCCTTTTTTATGTTATTTCGAAGTTGAATTGAATTTATTTACTGTAAAATATTAAAAAGGAATTCAAAAAAATATACGTTTCTTTATATATCAGAGAATAAAATATATAAAAAAATAGATAATTATTCAACTACCAATAAAATGAAATAATTTTTTTACTTATTTTCAGATTATATTGTTCTGTAATAAGATAAAGTCCATTTGCTGGAAAACTGCCTGCAGTTGGAAGCTGATCAGAATATATCACACAATAGCTCATTTATGAGATAGTATCATCAATTAAACTTGAAAGATCAGTAACACAACTAAAACCAATTTTTTTTATAACTGCTTATATGTATTAATTAAAAGAGGGAGAGAACTCAATGACAAGAATGGAACTGAATTTTCTAGGCAAAAATCAGGTAATTCATTTATACGAGGTGTGTCCCAAAAAATCTGACCTATTTTCAAATCTCTGTGCCAACATTCGTAGCAAACTGTATGAGGTACACGCATAACCAATAATTTCTCCAGAACTAGCCAGATGCAGCAGTTATCAGCAGAATGTATTAGTTTGTGCACAGTGCATCTTTGTTTAGAGTGTTTTGTTGATGTTTGTTGGGTTTTGTAATTATTGAAAATGATGAGGGATCAGATCAACAAATTTCCGTTAAGTTTTGCTTCAAACTTGAAAAACGTTATGCAGAAACTACTGAATGATGCAGAAGGCCTTTGGAAACGAGTGTATGGGCAAAATACAAATAAAAGAGTGGTAAGTTTAAAAATGGCTGCACATCTGTGGACAGTAACCCACGTTCTGGCTGACCTTTGACCATAAATGTGGAGTGTGTGCAATTTGCGACTGAAAAAGATCATCGTTTGACGGTGCGCGAACTAGGAAGTGATCCTGGAATTTCTTAAACAAGTATTTGGAAAATTCTAACTGATGATCTGGAAATGACTCATGTTTGTTCAAAATTCATTCCAAAATTGCTCTCTGTGAAGCAGAAAAACATTCACTTCGAAGTTGCTCAGGATAACTTGAAAACAATCGCTAATGATGAAAATGTGCTTAAAATGATAATTACTGGTGATGAATTGTGAGTTTACGGTTAGGGATCCCGAAACAAAAGAACAGTCTTCACAGTGGAAGCTTCCATCCAAGCCACGACTGAAAAAAGCACATCAGTCGGAAAGTCGAAGTGGAAAGACTGATAGGAGCATGTTGTACAGTCAAATGGGGATTACTTTGAAAGATGCCACAAGTCGGATGACAAAGAATAACGTCAGTGCGTAGAATTCAAAGTAGGTCGGATTCTTTTGGAACACACCTTGAATGTTTATTCCAAATCTCCTCTTAAACCAGACTGATTTCAATCAAACTTGGGTCAATTATTACTTATTAACTGAGTAAAAATACTGTGGCAGTTAGTCATCTCTATTTTAAGGCAAGAACCTTAAAACATTATAAAATGTTAAAATTCTGGAATATTTGTGAATGCCCACCAAAAAATCTTTTTATCCAATTCCAGCAGAAGGACAGAAAATGTTGTTTACAGATAAGCATTGGATTTGTGTAAGTCGTTGCAACTTTGAACTCTGTTGTATTGTAGTTTGAAAACAACACTTATTTGAATGTATAATGTACAATTTTATATTTATATAGTTGCATTATTTATGTTGAGTATGTGATGAATTTTTATTTATTTTTATATGCTGCCATTTAAAGGATCAATATATTACCTCTATTGAGCAAGTGTCGCAGCTGTTTAAGAATGGTATCAGATAAAGCTTCGTAATGTATTTTAATTTTACTTATTACTAGTAAATTAAGTTTACCAGAGAGTGGCAAAACAATCTGATGGTTTTTGTCATTGTACCAGTGCACAAGTAAGTGGTGGAGTGGAATGGGGACTGACGCAATGTGGAGCCTACATGATACGATTTTAGTAGCCATGGAGTTGTGGTCCATTTCAGTAACCACAGGAACTGTGGCATTATTTAAAAGTGGTGAGTTTTACGTCATTACTCACAAACAGTTCCAACAGCATTTTAATGGGACCGAGAAGGACGCATTCCATCTCACAATACAATTTTGTTGTGGGTCAGTAACTTTAGAACTGTTGGTTCAACCTTAAAACGGAAGTCAATAGGCCATCCAAGATTGACCAGGACACCAGAAAATGTTGAGTGAGTGAGGCAAGCTGTGGAAACTAGTCCACGGCAGCCGGCTCGAAAACAAGCTGCTGCCTTGCAAAGGCATGCCTTGTTGGACCACATGGTGAGGTGAATATTGTGATATGATCTGCAATGTCAACCATATAAAATGGCAGTTGTCCAACAATTAATGCCTACAGACTATGCACAGCTGAAAGCTTTTGCAGAGGAAATGATTGATTTGATGAGTATGTGAAAATTTTCTTAATGAGCGATGAGGCACATTTCCATTTGAGTGGTTATGTCAACAAGCAGAACTTTCACTACTGGTTGACTGCAAATCCTAAAGAACGGCATGAACATCCTCTGCATAGTGCAAAAGTTACAGTATGATGTGGAGTAATCAAAAACTGTGTCATCCAACCCTACTTTTTTGAGGAGGATGGTCAAACTGTCACTGTGACATCACAGCGTTACCTGTTATTGTTAAATAACTTCTTGTTCCCTGAACTTTGGAGAAAACGGTTAGTTATAAACAAGGTCTGGTTTCAACAGGATGGAGCAACTGCCCATACAGCCAATGATGTGATGGCCATTTTAAGAAAAAGGTTTTGTGGCCACATTATCTCATGTAATGGAGACATTGCTTGACCTGCGCGTTCCCCAGACCTGAGCATCTGCGACTTTTTCTTGTGGAGGTTTCTTAAAACCAGAGTGTATCAAAACAAGCCTCGTACACTGGCAAAACTCAAAGAAGCCTAAGAAAAGAAATCACTAACCTAACTATTGACATATTGGAAAAAGTGTTTGACAGCTGAGCTGCAACACTTGAAGAATGAATGGCAAAAGACGGACATCATTTGAAAGACATCATTTCAAATCTTAAAAGTTAAAACTAGTTGTTCTTTTTATGTTTTTCATTAATTGACATAAACATCTTGCTATAATAAAAAATAAAACAGTTTATATCATTTAAAATTCTTGTGTTGTTTTTATTTAAAAACAGTCAGTTTGCCGCTCATTGTACAGTTAACAAACTTGTTTGGTTATTCCAACATGTTAGCAGAGCATGGATATATAAATGAAAAGTATGAAAGAAATATTAAGAGGCTATTGAAAGTAAAAAGAAGAAAAGCTCTTTTCTGATGAAAAAGTTAAGCAAAATGGCATATATGAACATAGATGAAATTGTAATATAGATTTTTAATGGAATTGAATATTCAAACTGAAAAAAGAATTTTCAAATTTTTTGAATTTAAAAACTACAACATTGCTACAAGAGAAAAAGGAGATGTAGACAATATTAATGCATGAGAAGCAGATGATATTGAAGCTATAAATTACATTTATATTGCCATTTTTAATAAACAACTGGAATAAACAACTAATAGCAGCTGGTGCAAATTCCAGAACAAAAGTAATTAATATACATGCTGAAACTACTGCCACCATTTTATAGTTATATTGGAGGTTTAATTGATGTAATTATCACTCACGTAAGGTAAAAGACCACATTAGCACTAGTCAATGTTTTAAATGTCTTGGAGTTAGGCATGTGGCAAAATTTTTGTATTTGTATGCACTGCTCTAAAAAATGATATCATGTAGATAGTTGTTCTGTTAAAAAGGAGGGTGGCTCACCAACTTGTGCAAGTTGAGAAAGCCAGCTGGATATGACAGCCGGCTTTTGAGTGACTGTTCCATATACAAGCATGCACGGGACTTATTAATTAATCAAATTGATAAATGATTGGAATTTTAGTTATGAGTTATCTTGTTTGTTTTAATTTATACTTTCCTTTTGTATATGGATTATGGTAGACAATTCACAAAGAAAGATAGCCAAGAAATTCAAGAGATGCTGCCGATACATTTTTCAAGATGTAACAAAAGTAACTGATATCAAAACAAACAACAAAACAATTTCAGTATAAAAGTGTAAGGTGAATCTCCTCCCAAAAACATTATCAGCTCCCCCAAAGAACATTTAGTTGAAAAGAGGCCCAAAAAACAATTGTTTCTCCTGAATACAAACTAAACTCTTGAGTCAAACTGACATTCCTAACATAATTTTTTCTTAGCTTCAGACATTATTATTTACATCCATGAATGAGTCTTCTTTCTTTATGTGATGGTGAGTGTAAAAAAAAAAAAATCAAATGAGTTTCAATTAATATTATACATTTCTTTGACCTCTTTTAAAATGTTATTTACCTCCTTTACTTAAAGTCTTTACTTTCACAAAAAAAAAAAAATATCTAATGAAGCAATTGTTTAAAAAAGTATTAGCAATCATCATATTTTATGGATCTAAAAATTATGCGAGAACAAAATAGCCTAACATTAGCTTAAATAACATAGCCTAATAACATACTGTACTTGTTGATATTCTGTTCCGAAAATTGCATTTTGGGCCTCTTTTTAACTAAAAACCTTTTTTGAAGGGGAGATAAGACATTCACTATTACACTGAAATTGTTTTTCTGGTGGTTATGATAGTAGTAAATAAAAAAATGGGGTATAGGTCAATTCATTTTTTGATGTTTTATGAACCAAGGACCCCCAGAAATAAAAAATAAAAATATGGGAAGTATTGTTCATATGTATGTATATAGGCATGTTTGAAGCTTAGTAACTTTTGACTGCATAAACCAATTTTTTACAGATTCATGAAGGTGAGACAGTTTATTGAAAAAACTTTGTGGTCGATATCTCCAGGGGAAGGGTGGGTAGATATTTTTTTGGGATCAATTGTTGCAAAATTTTGCAAACATAACTCTATTTCACATTAAGCTCAATATATGCATAGATAGTTATTTTCCTTTTGTAAAAAAAATTTTGCCCCCACAATTCTACCTTCCCCAAAAACTGAAAAAAAATTTATTTATTGCATATTTACAAAACTAATCTTTTTTAATGTCTTAAGAGGCATAGTAATGCAAATGACCCTCAAAAAAATATTTTGGCGTTGCACGAGTCAATATAAAAGTTTAATAATGCTGATTTACTAAATGCTTTATAACTTTTGTTGGTTTATTTTCATGTATCATTATTTTTCCACTGAATAAGAATAAATAACCCGTGCCAGAAGAGTATTATTAAAATTTGTCGTCAGCTTTTTTATATTAATTAAAATGTTAATTTAAAATAAAATCTCAATATTGAATGAAGTAAATATTTTGGTGCTTATGTCAATGTCTTTTAAGATTTGTTTAGTCATTGATTTGCAATTTTGATAACAAATCTGAATCTATAACACAGCATAGATAAAGATGTTAGCTAGAATTTAGCTTTTTATAGAATTATGATTAAAAAAATAAATTAATAAAATAAAATATTTTCAAGATAGTATTTTATCTTTTAAAGCTATTAAAAATTATTACTAAAAGAAAGAAATAGTTGTAAAATATTTAAATATTACATTTTGTAAAAATTGGTAAGAGTAATAACAGTAAATAAATATATGTAATAATATATTAATGATGGTAATATTTAATAACTACATTTAATAAATGCTCCACTCTGTTGTTCTTGTAAGTATTATGCAAAGCATGAACAACAACAAAGTACTGGCAAAACAACAGGTAAATTAAAACAAGGCGTGAAATAATTATGAAGTCAATATTTCAACCAGAATCAAGCATTGATGTAAGTCGAGAGACTTGATCACGCATGTCCGTTATACTGTCTTTTAACTGAACTATTGTAGATAATGCTTTTGGTACGCCTTTTTCTCTAAGATGAAGTTTCATATCGCCTAAAAAAAAAAAGACAGAAAAAATGATAAATATTTCTCTTTCATTTTTAATGAACAGAATATTCGTTTATTTATTTTCTTAATTAGATAAAAGTGGATGCATTATTCTCATCTGAAAATTATGACCAGCAAAATCTCACAATATAAGTTACTTAGTAACAACGTAAAATTTTCAGAAAAGCTGTAAAACAAAACCATAACAGGATACAAATGAGATTTTGGTATACAGTGAATGAAAAAATAGTTAATTCCAGATGGATGTAAAAATTAAAACAAGTAATGCAGATGTAAAAAAATTGGTAAAAGTAAGAAGAGCTTTCATGCAAAAAATATAGATCTAAGAAAGAAATCTTTGAAAATATTTATATACAGTGTAGCTCTTTATGATGGTTAAACATCAACAGTGGGGAAAAAAAGAAGAGTAGAGGCTTTTTGAATGTGGTCTTACAGAAGACAATTAAATAAGTCAATAAAATTTGAAATAAAGAGATCTTAAGAAAAATAGGAATAGAAATAAATTTATAGCAGAATCTTGTTAAGAGATAAAGTACATTGGTGGCCCAATGTACCTGTAATGTATACATCCAGGTTTGGTTAATTCAGTGACTGGTTATGTTAGTTATTATAGCTAGATGTTAATTTGGAATTGAATATCTGGTTGGCTTGGCATTTTTCATAAGTTAAAAAATTCATATTCATCCAAAAATGCAAAAAAAATTTATGACGATTTCTACTTGCTGGCTGCAGTACAAGTTTCTTATGTTCTGTAAAAGTATTTACAGTAAGGTGTCCTATTCTCTTCTTGATTTCCCTTTTATGCAGTACAGCTCCTAGATAGTTGGTAAAAAAAGTTATAATTTACTGTCACTTTAGTGTAAAACTGGATACCGGCAGTATAGGATTATAGTTGCAGCCTAAATAAGATAAGATATATGCATACATCTCACAACACTCCTAAAATAACACAAATAGTTGCAAAAGGCAGAAGCTTACAAGAAAAAAGTATCCTGTAATAGACTAGTGAAAACACAAATACAATGGAGTTTTTGTAATATATGAAAATGACATGCATTAAAAAAATATAGTTTATATATATATAAAATAAATGTGTGTATATATATATATATATATATATATATATATATATATACAGTATATACATACACACACCCTTTTGATTTGTTTATATATTCCTTATATAAATGCACACTTCAAAATTCTTTTCCTAACATGCAATTCATGATTTAATCTGTTTTTTTGATGCTGAAAATGAATATGAGCTCAGAATCTTTCTATCATCCATAATTTTTGAAAAATCAAAAAATTTTAATTAAAAGATTGTTTTTCATTTTTCAAAGTATGGTTACCATTTTAAGCTCTTATACCATATTTTGTTAGCTCATTTTTTATTGTTTAAGTTTCTTAACATAATTTGTAAGCTAAAAATAAACAATATTAGAATTAAATCTTATCATCATCACATATTATGACATCGTATCTAATACTGAAAGAGTGAGTCTTCATGGACAAGATTAATCATGTCTGTGCAGGTCAAAATGTAGCTGAAAACACAGCTGTGTTGTTTGTATTAAGCACTGGATTTAGGAATGAATTAATTTTGTTCAGTCTTAATGGTGTCTTACGTCTGTTAAGTACAGTGTCATAATGCCTAAAAATTGTTTAAATGATGTGAATGACTTTTGTTATGTACGTGGTGAGTTTACCGTAAAATCAAATAGAAAAAAAGTTACACCTTTAATTAAAAAAAAAAAAATCCTTTGTACTTTCAGTGTAAAATTGGTAATCAGGATAAGATATGTGCTCCTCATACAGTATGTGCTAATTGTTCTGTATATTTAAGAGGATGGCTGAAAGGTATACAGAAGGCTTTGCATTTGGTGTACTTATGGTTTGGCGTGAACCATTTTAATTGCGATTCTTACTTTTTTTGTGATTTTTACTTTTTTTTAACAAGTGTGTCTGGAATTTCTACAAAAATCTAAACATACTGTAAAATATCCTTCATTACAATCTGCAATTAGGCCTGTACCTCACAGTGAAATTATTCCAGTTCCTGAGCCACCTGTGAATGTATGTTTCAAAAGCAGCGATGAAGAATCAGACAGTATTGAAGAAGACATCAATGATTTTGATTTTTAATTATTTTCTGATAAGCCACATCTTATACCACAAGGTGAATTAAATGACTTGATTAGGGATTTAAATTCATCAAAAAATCAAGCTGAACTCTCAGAATCAAGAGTGCAAGGTTGGAATTTATTTGAAAAAAAATAATACAAACTTTCAGGTCTTCAAAGCCGACAAAAAATACTTCTTAGTACTTTAATGATGAGAATAATTTGGTTTATTGCACAAATATTGATGAGCTTATGTTGCACTTAGGACAAGTTCATAAACCTGAGGACTGGCACCTTTTCACAGATTTGTCCAAGTATAGTTTAAAAGAGGTTCTACTACACAACAATAACAAACATCCTAGCTGAATATTGTTGGATATTAACTCGGGATGTGCCTGAGGCTATTTATCAAAGAAAAGCATCAGCAAATTCAATCTAACAAAGGTATGGTCATGCAAAATTATAAATTTTACAGATTTTAACTATATTTTGCCTTAATTTTTTTTTAAGCATAATTTATTTTAAAAAAAAAATAAGGGTGATGGAAAAATTCTACTTACAGATCTGTAATGTACACAAAAAAGCATTTCAAGAAATGGTATCACATTTAGAGAAATATTAAGAAACTTTTTTTGTCTATCATTGTTATCAGATAAATGCAAGCTTCCCAAGTGTTACAAAAAAAGCTAAGTCTCTATATGATATACTGTAGATAAAATTTATTTATTTACTTGTACTGACAACAAAAAATTAATTGCCAATTAATCGTTTCCTTTTTATTTAATGAGAACATGAACTTTTAGTCCATTAAAACTGTCAAGCCTGATAGGAATTCGAACCCAGAACTTACCAGATGAAAGGTAAAGATGTCACAATTATAAAATAATAAAAAAACACTATAATTTCAAAACATACAAAAATCAACAAAAGTTTAATCACAAATTAAAATAATACTAACGTACCTGAAGTAGCAAGTTGACCGATAACAGCCAAAAGATTTAGGAAGACTTCTCTTTCAATACTAGGATTAATAAGAGCAACTATTCTATCACCGACTTTTGCCTCTAATAAATATGGTTCAGCATCAGACAATCGCATAGATGTAAGTATACTTAATGCCAATAATGCTTCACTTTGCATAACAGCATGTTCCGCTGTTATCATAGCAACTAGCTGGGTCACAGCACCAGTTGAAACCATAGATCCCATAACTTCTCTATCTCTGAAATTCACAAAAACATTTAAAATTGTGGAAAATATGTGACCAGTTCTTTTTGCTTGTTTAATTTGTCAATCTTAATTATTTCCAAATGTCTTAGAAGATCTGATGACTCATTTATATAATAAAATTAAAATCTGAATTTGATTACAGATGTGATTAGAATTCACTGAATAAATCTAATTAAATAATAAATAAGTTTAGTTAAATAATTCAATCCTTACTGAGGATGCGGGATCCTGTGACAATTTATTTTTTTAATATATATACACAATTTTATTCCATGCCCTGTTAGGCAGCTTTTATTCCTATTTTTTATAATGGTAACATACAATATAGCTATGGTATAATTTTTTTATGGAATTATAACATGATCCTTAATTACAGTTAATACAATAAATTACTATTAAAATAACTTGTACATTTGAATGGGCATTTAACATCAGATGTGTATAGGAGGCATATATAAATCAGAGCTGATGGGAACAACAGTGTCACAGTGTACAGAGAGTTAATGACGTAAGTAATTGTGGCCTGCAGTGCAGGACAAGAGAGCTATCAGGACAGCAACCTCTAAAATATGGAAAGTGCACTGGGGAGTCATCTTGGCCTGCACTGCAGACCAAAAGAGTGCAAAGGATTTTAATGTAATAGACTAGAATTTAATACCGACTGAAAATGCGTGATACCACGAAAACCAGTTAATGAAAATACTAATCTAATTATTGTGTTTTGGAGTTTATATTTCATACAACATTAAACATATATATATATATATATATTACCTTTTTGAAATCATCTAATACGTTTTTTATTAATAAAAAATCAATTATTGTAATTGCTAAAAAAGAGATGAAGTTCTTGGGAATCATATTTCATAGCAATAATAATTTCAATAGAGATTAATCATGTTAATCCAACATCATACAGATGGCATAAGCCTTACTATGAAAAGTAATTTTAAATATCCATCATCAATAACTTATTTACAGTGTGTCAAAAAAACACAACTAATATTTGAATTCAGATCTGTATCCTACACTGACTCAAGTGCTCAACTGGAATGAAAGCAAATAAATTAGATGCAACATCTCTTACCACTAAGCATGAATTTAATAATAATAATAATAATGAAATATCAAATCAAATCAATAAAGAACCTAACAATACAAAATCTTGGTACTTAAGTGATAATGTTTAACAGTATTATAATTTGAATGATAACGACAATTAGATGTTAAATAATCATGTAACTTTATTATTTTTCATTTTAATCAAAACAAACAAACCTTTAAAGTCTACAAACAGTGTTCATTGTAGTGTTTGCTGTTGTCAAGTAACTATTTTATTATGTTTTACGTTAGTCTAAGTCTCTGAACAGTTGCATTGATGTTACATAACTTGCAAAATTCTTAATGTCATCTTGTAAATGGATCACATAGTACTATTGTCACATCTAATCCAATGTTTTATTGATGCATAAGTGACCTCCCGATGTTTCACCACAAATTTCTTCCAGAACCTCCTTCACTTTACTGCTTGGGAGAACGAGTTGTAAGCACAGTTTTTCATTCACCATTCCCACTAGAGGACGCCATCCTTCACAATCAGAGAATTCCATTGTGCCCAATAATTTTTGTATACCAGGTTTTGATCGCAGATCTTCTCCCATTCTGATCTTTTTCCAGCATCTTTCCTCTTTCTCAGTTAATAGTGAGTCAATATCTGGACTTGGCCATACTTGTGTTTATTGCACAATCTACTGAACTTGTATTTACACACACAGAACTGACCTCAACTCAGCTGGTCCTTGGCAGTATCTATATCTTTGGGCCAAGTGCCTGACTTGCAGTACCAGTATCTGACCCCCTCTTTTGTTTGGTCAAATATAATAATAAACATAATAATTTTCATTGTCTGGACCTTGTACGCTTTTCTATAAATCCTTTTCTAGGATTTATAAATTTTTTTGATGTTTCTTCTAGATTCTTCTTTCTTCATTTTCTCTCTTTTCCTTCTATCTGGAAGCTTCTACCCATTACAATATACTATCTGATAGGAAAACAGTCTGGAAGCAACATAATCCTTGCCTCAACAACTTTTATGTTTAATGCAAGGCAGTTTTAATATGTAAAGTACTTAGAAATTAGAATTTTAAACAAAATAGTAGACTATATTTCTATTTCTCTGTAGAATTTTGTAAAGGGTTTCAAACATAAATAAATAAATAGATATTATAAAACAAACCTGCTATTTTTAATAAGCCAAGCTAATAGCCGATAAGCTTCTCCTTGAACACCAGGATGATCTTCAGTACCACACCATTCGACCAATTTTGATATTAACTCTTTGTTACAACCAAGTGTTCTAGCAGCCTCCTCTGTAAAATAAAAAAAATATAATAAACACATATGTACTTCTTATTGTAGGAGAATAATGTAGTTAAATTATAAAAAAGAAAATAATTTTAATTGTATTTTGACAACAGATTGTAAACTAAAATTTGCATTAATATAAAATATACATAGAATATATCTTCTGATAACTACATAAGCCAATTTAATTTGTTGCAAACAACACTAACAAAAAAAAATCCTATTCAAATAAATATATGAAAAAGAACAGTCAGCATTAAGAATAAAAATAAGATAGATCGGAAGTCTGTTCCAATTAAGATCAATAATAATGCTGCATTGATTTACAACACACATTTTCTCAAAATGAAAAAAAAAAACCTTAAAATAGTGAGACATATCATTTAAAACTTGACAAAAATTACTTTCCTATTTCAGGATTAGACAGCCTCACAATAGTATTCAAACCAAAGCAACATTCTCTCAGTAACTAGCCTTATCCAATTTTAGATTGACCATTCCTAATACAGTTGATAAATTCAATTAATTAGCCCCTGATCCATTAATTGAATAACAAAATTTAAGCTATTCTCAACTATTCAGCTTATGAAGCTGTTAAACAATTTTAAAATAATCAAGTATACAGAATATATGAATAAGAAATAACTGAAAAGTCCAAATACAGTTAATATAAGAAATCTATTTTGCTCAGCAATTGCCAATTATTATTCAAAGTAATTAGTATTTAGAATAGTAATTAGTTACCTTGACCATCAATAACCATACGTAAAGTACCAAGTAATTTAAATACGACTGGGAATGTTGGTACAGAAAGCATAGGGAAGACAGCTTCTAAAAGACCATCTGATAACACAGTTGCTTTATTTGGTCCTGGGATAACCAAATTCCTAAAAAAGAAAAACAAATCTATAATTAGAATAGTCAATATACAATAAGTACTTTAATCAAGCACTCTGTAATTAGGTAAGTTTAATAAACTGGTTGACATTTTAGTAATGTCATTTCAGGTCACTCAAATATAAACTCAAATTTATTTAAGTAGCTTTATTGATAATGAATAAAATTACAAATAAATTACCTTATTTTTCTGTATAATTTCCTTCAATAGAAATATATTTTTTCCACTGGATAGTTAGTTTCCTGATCCTTCATCAAAAAAAAAAATCTTCTTGAAAAAAAAATCAGAAGTTATTAATGAAATAAATTTTTATTTATTTAAAAAATGTGTATATGTAATTTAATAGGTGTACAAGAAAGTCATATAGTGTCCACATCAGATTTTTTTTTTTGATGAAGGATCAGGAAACTAACTATCCAGTGGAAAAAATATATTTCTATCGAAGGAAACTATGCAGAAAAATAAGGTAATTTATTTGTAATTTTATTCATTACCAATAAAGCTACTTAAATAAATTACAGTTTATATTTGAATGACCTGAAATACTTTTGTTTCATTAATTATATTCTATTTTAAAATTTCTTCTTCATTAATAACAGGTTTCCAAATGATAAGTTGTAAATAAATTTGAAAAAACCATTCAAGTGGTAATTAAAAAAAAAAAAAAGCTTCAATTATGCATAGTTACTAGCCAGGCTGTTTTGACTTGTCTGATGTTACTAAAAAAAGTTGGTACAGTAATATACTATAGATACTGCAAGATGTACAACATCTATGAAACCTTTAGACAGGCATCCTGGCTAATCAAGATGATAAAAATGCCTTCCCAACAAAAACATTAAAAAAATCAAAATAGAATTAAATTTGCTACAAAAAGAACATTTTTCATTAATAGAAGTTTACATTAGACATTTATTTAATTGTTTATTAAAATTATAATTTTTTTCAACTTTTATCTGCAATTCTTTAAATAACAGATTTTTTTGTTGACCATTTTAATAAAAAAAATCTGGTTCTGTAATTTTATTTAAAATTAAAACAATTTTCATGAACAGTCTTAGATCTGACTATACCAAAATTAAGAAATGTAAAACTTAAATAAAAAGTTTTACTTTATATACAACTTCAGTGTCCATAGTCTTTCCATGATTACAAAAATTTATTGCAAAACCTATTACAGTTACAGCTGTATGGTTTGTGGCAAAAGAAAAAAAATTATCAGGTTTTTTTTACCATGACAATAAACTTCAACGTGTGTGCCTTTTGTTGCTCATAGAATGTCTAACCAATGATCAATTTCATGCCATATGTTAGTCAACATTTCTTCAGTAATACTAGCAACAGCTTCAGTTATTCTCAGTCTCATGTATACAGATCAGGTGTGCAGGCATTATGACTGGTGATCATGGTGGCCAAGGAGTGGAACCGTTGCACCCAATCCATCTGCCATAAAATGACTCATTCAGAATATCTTGGAACTAGTAATCCCCAATGTGGTGGTGCGCCATCCTGCTGGAAAACCACCTCAGATTGCAAGTCATTTAGTTGAGATATAGCAAAGTGTTACATATACAGGTAAATGTTAGCTGTTATTGATTGCTCATTGAAAAAGACGGGACCAATGATTCTGTTGTGTATCAAACCGCACTACACATTCACTTTAGGGGAATCTCTAATTTTTTCCCTGGTAAGGTACAGATTTTCTGAGCCCCATATTCTCACATTATTCCTGTTTATTCTCCCTGAGATCTGGAAAGTAGCCTCGTTTGAAAAATACACAAGCAGCAGGTACTCACTGTCATTATCAATTCATTGCAAAATCTTGGTTGCAAAGGCAGCACGACGAGAGCCGTCATCTGGCTGTAGATGTTGTAATATCTAAACATTATATGCATGCGACCTTAGTGTCTTGTGTAAAACTTTGTGCACAGTTGACCGGGGAATTCCTAGTTCATGAGATGTACAATGGGTAAATTTCACAAAGGGCTGTGTAGAAATGCTCGCTGCAAATCTCAACCTCCTCTTCACTAATGGATGACCGCTCTGTTCAAGAAAGGCTACATTTCCATTCTCCTTAAACTTTGCACACCATGCAACAATTAGATGCTCGCCATCTGTATTCCCTTCTAAATTTTGCTGCACAGCAATCAGTGATTTCGACTTGTGATACCACAACCACATTGCGCTTTCTCATGGAGTGATGCCATTTTATAAAAAATTCATCGCAGTGCCTTCTTCTATGTACCTTCTATGTCAATAAACCAATATAAAAAAACTTGATAATTTTTTCTTTCTTTTTCCATAAATCACATAGCTGTAACTGTAATAGTTTTTTTGTAATAAATGTTTGTAATCATGGAAAGACTTTATAGGGACACTCTGTATTATATTAAAAAAATACAACAGTATATAAAGAATGACAGAGAAACTATACATACCGAAGGGCACTTAACAATGCATGTTGTAATCGTATATCAGCAGCTGAAGTATTATTTTTAGATACAAGTTGAAGTAATTTTTTGCTAACACCCTGTTGAACCATTTGTATACAATGTTTATCTGTAAAAATAAACTTAAGTTAGAAAATATATTAAAATTTCCTAATAAATCAGAAACCCTCCTCGATGACTTAACCTTTTAAAAAATGCAGCTTCTTTATCCATTATAAAACTTGATTGGTTTGTGGATATATAAATGAGATGTTTCAAAATACATATTCTATCAAATATTATTACATAAGTTCTTAAATTGTTAACATTACAAAATATCTAAGTATTTTATATTAATAAAAGGATTTCTTGTAGCAAATTAATATATTTAATGTTTTCATTTTATTTCCTACATTTTTCTTTGTAATTAGAATGCAAGTGTGAAAAAACTAACTATTCAGACAACAATAAATTAATGTTCATTAGTAAAATCCTTTCCAACTTTTAAAGGGTGAGGAAGATTAAATTTTCAAACAAAACATGATTTTAACGCTTTAATTTTGATTTAATTCTGACTTCTTTTAAATTAGAAGTAAATCAATTGATATTAAAGAACATCACTATCAATGTAATTTTTTTTATTTGCATAATAATTTCAGAGGTAGAGACCTTACCTAATATCAAACATAATAAAGGTTTCAAATAAAGCCAAACATAAAGTTTAACTCAGTAATTCTATTGTTTAATGTAGATTTTTCTTTCTGACAGTTTACCTGATGTAATTTGCCTTCAAACTATCTCCTGTAAACATCTTTTACTCATTTTCCTATTCTTATAATTTTGAAATTAGTAACCGACTGCTCAATGTTCCACAGATTCAAAACATGTTGACTTAAAATCTGACAATTTCCATTTTTAGTTCATTTGAATTACACAAGCTACAAAGAACTAATGGCATTTAATTCAGTTCAGGTCATTATCACTACTCAGTTTTGAATTTATACAAATGTAGGAGTGGAATATTTGAATTCAGGCCTAGTTCTACTTTCTCTAATTAATCCTCCAATCCAGTGCTCAGGTTTTTCTAAACCACGTGGTGCCGCACGTCTTAATGGAACATCAGAAAAAAATCCGAATGGGATATTTTGAAATTTTTGATGCGGTATACAGAAAAAGGTGATGAGTTCCTTAATTCAATTGTTACCAGCGATGAAACATAGATTTCATAATACACACCAAAGAGAAAACGGCAGTTACATGAATGGTATCATTCTTAATAACCAATAAAGGTGATTTACACCTTTTGACTTTTACACCACAACCATTTTGACATAAACTGATGGCCAGCCTTTTGGGATCAGTTTGGCATGCTGCCGATTGATTTCACACCACATGAAACGACTCTAAATGCACAATCCTATTGCAAAACGCTACGTAAGTTACTTCGCAACATTTAAAATCAGCGACGTAGGCGACTGACCGATGGTATCGTCCTGCTGCACAATAATGCACATCCACATATTGCAGAACTGACACCCACAACTGAGAACATTTAGATGGGAAATTTAAAACTACCCACCACATAGTCTGGACTTCGCTCCTTCTGATAACCATTTGTTTGGAAATGTGAAAGAATTTTTGAGTGGTAAGCAATTCGTGTTTGTTTAACCTCCGGAACCACAATTAAGTATATCTTCAGAGGGATGAAATGAATAAATTGTAGCGTGTATGAAAAATGCTATGCTTGACCAGGACGATGAACTTAAAAATGTTGTCAATCAATAGCTAAATTTATTATTTTTTTTAGGGCAAAAAACGCTGGAGCGTTATCATGATACGGAATAAAATAAGTAAAAAGAAAGCGCATAATTAAAACTACAATAAAGAAACTAAAAAAAATTTAACATACAAAAAATTACAACTAATATCACAGCTAAAATATCAGATTCTATGGAAAAAAAAAGAAAAAGAAAACTTACACAGTCTGAGAAGAGTGTAAAAAGTCCCTTCTAGGATAACAGAAACATTAAGGAAAAAACAAACTTGAAAAACTAGTAAAATCTATATTAATTTGTATGTAACAAATTGATCTATCAGAAAAATAACAACACCTGGTTTAAAATATCCTGATCATTACGCAGGATTTGATGGATTTTCTGGGCAATTTATATTTACGAGGTAAGGCCGAATAGCATACGCAATTAACAAGGATGTGGTGCACAGTTAAGTGGCAGTGCACCTTACGCATAGTGGTGAATTTTCCACTAACACCAGGTACCTGTGAGTGGCTCTCGTACGACCTATCCCCAATCGGCAGAGGACTCTCGGCGAATTTTTCTGTGAGAGGAATTTCATGGCAATACAGTATCTTTGACATGACGAAATTTGTTGTCTACTGTGTCAAACCAGTTGTTGGCACTTTGTGCGAAGTGCGAGTTTTACACAGTTGTTAAGTTGAGTGTAATAACACAGGTAGTGAAACAAAGTGGACTACTTGCGTCTTTAGCGCAATCCTCATGTTCATTATCTGGAATCCCCATGTGGCTAGAGACCAGGAGAAATTCAATTGTGTGCTGCAATAGTTCAACATGCGATTGCGTTGTAGATTTCTATGATGATTGGATGTCTGGAATAAATTTTCTAAGGCTTGAAGAGCACTAAACGAATCATTGCAAATACGGATATTTCGGTACTCAGGGTTGATGATAATCATAGCCTTATTTATAGTAAGTAGTTCAGCAGTAAACACAATCATAATATTAAGTAGACCGAACATTTAAGTTCATCGTTGATATCAAATGTACAACCAACGGTATCCTTCTGTTTCGAAACTACTGCATCTGGGTTTATTTTGGAGATCCTCTTCACTATATCGTATAGTGAAACATTTGCTGGAAGAGAGTGCGTGTTGTTGATTCTTTATTGTATATCATAAGGTCAAAAATAACATTTATCAGGTTGATTTCCCATGGAGGATACAAGCACGGATACTTTGGAAAAATAGGTGTGTAGGCATTTATAAGGTGCAGTAAACAATGGGTACGAACACCTACAGGTGTAGTATACAATGTGGATGGTCTTCATACCTTCCTAAATTAGGATTCCTAAGGACTGAATCAAAAGCCGGATGATTTGGCTGTCCTCTAAGACGGATAAATTAAGACACTAAAAGTTGGTCCCACCTACCCAAAGTGATGGCTCACCACAGTCAACAAATAAGCTTGCAACAGAGCTTGATCTAAAGGCACCTGTGGCAAGAATGAGGTACAGCATCCAGCATATTAAGCACGGTATGACGAGCTCAAGTGTAGGTGACATAACCATAATCTAAATGGGAACGAACTAAGGAATAAAAACATATACATGATCAACTGGCTTTCTAGTTGGTGTTACTAAGAACTCACAGCATATCTAAATGTTTGAAACATTCTGTTTTTAATTCTTTGATGTGTTTGACCCACGTAAGGTTGCTATCAAAAAATAAGCCTATATACCTGATATCAGGAGAGATAGCAATTAGCTCTCCATTAAGAAAAACTTGTGGAATTGAAGGATCCCGCAACCGAGAAAAACTACACATTTTGTTTTCTCAGGAGAAAAGGTGAACCTGTTAGGTAACCCTGTACCAAGCTTCAAGGCGAGGTGTAGTGTTATGCAGTAATCTCTCTGCTGTGGCTGTTGAACGGGACGTAATATACATAGCAAAATCATCAACAAATAACGAACATGAAACAGATAGCTACATACATATGGTAGATGACTATAGAAAATAAGATGGCACTTAGTACACATCCTTGAGGTACTCATTCTCCAAGATGACAATGCCTGATACAGAATCTCCAACACTAACAAAAAGTTCAGTCATTTTAAAAAATCCTAATAAAAGGAAGCGTATTGTCCTTGACTCCCCATTATTTGAGGGTGTTTAGAATACCATGTCGGCAGGCCATGTCGTATGCCTTTCCAAAATCGAAGAAGACAGCGACAAGGCGCTGGCGAAGTGGGGAACAGTTTTGAACAGCTGCTTCCAGTGACACCAAACTGTCAAAGGAAGATCGCCCTTGTTGGAAATCACACTGTTCTGGGGATAAACACCCATGTCTCTCCAAATATTGTGTAAGTCTGTGGTTCACCATTCTCTCTATCATTTTGCATAAAACGGATGTCAGGGAGATAAGGCGGAAGTTTGAGGGGTTTGCTTTGTCTTTACCAGGTTTGAGAAATGGTACGATAAAGGCTTCTGACCATATGGCTGGAAAGACTTACGCAGAGAATAAACCATTATAAATGTTCAATAGGTTTTGTAACGCCGAATAAAGAAAGTATGACAGCATAGCGAGACAAATGTTGTCATTTTCAGGGTGGTGTCACATGAGTTTTCAAGTGCGTGTGACAACTCATTGAATGTGAATGGAGCATTTAATTCACCAACCAAATCACCAACGCTCAACAATAATATTTCTATCTGTATGTTGTACCTCTGAAATTTGTTACCATATGATTAAGTGAGAGACACCTAACAAAGAATTTTCCAAGGTAGTTGTCACTGCATAAGATGATGAAAGGAGTTTTTCTTACCGAATACGACCGAGAATGTTTTGGTGATCAGCAAATTGCACGGATCTTTTTCCATACAGCAGATGTGGGAGTGGTGTGGGGGATGGTGTTAACATATTACCTACATGACTTCCTCCTAGAGTTGTTTTTACGTGTTCTCAATGGCTAATAATTTGTTATAAAGTATCATCATTCTAAATACAATAACACTAACAGATATATTTCTATATATAATTCACAAATCACTTTGCAAATGTTATGTTTTGGTTCTTCAAAACAAAGGTCATAACGAATTGGTGGATGGTATGTTTGAAAATTGTAACTTGAAATAAATTGCATAACATTTTTAGAACATAATGAAATTCCACGGTAAATACTGCATCCTTTTAAAATTTCCAAATAAGTAACATTTCACTGTACTTGTATTATTTTACTATTCAAATGCATTACATTTTAACGGGTATTCGTTAAATTAATCTGTACAAAGTAATAATATTTGCAAAAAAAACAATTTTTTTCATTTTTTATTTGAAGACACGGTAAAGAGTATGTTAACTATAAGATACACAGATTCATTAGTTTTTTAAATAATAGTGAAATTTGGGAACAATTATTTTATTTAACATTTCATCCTTAATAACAGTCACTTAACATGCGTAAAAAGAATGAAATATGACCTAAGCACGATTCTATGCACGCACCAAAAACCCGATAAAAACCCTAATTACAATATACGTCCATCCTTCCATATCGAAGATGATTAGACTTAATCTTCCACACCCACAAAGATTACTTCAGAAACTAACTAATCAGTATACAATATTTTCCTAATCAATCACAAGTTGGAAAATGGTGACATGTCAAATGTACTAATTAACACCAATCACAACATTAAACTAAATTGACCATTTAAAAGGCAGTAAATTTACACCAATCACAAGGTGTGTAAAACTTTATCAACCGGAATACAGTAAATATTGACCGATAAAATATGTACCACCCCTGAATGCTGTTAACGATGTGTCAAATACAATCGCAATTCCTGGATCAACTGGATGGGGATATACGAGGGATATCTAAATTAAAGACTGCTGGGAAATTTCTCTCCTTAAGGTTGGCATACCTGTGTCGTACATGGTCACGCTAGTACACTCTGCATTGTTTTATGTAAGTTGTCGCGTTGTAATATCTTTGATTACGTGTGAGTTATGTTATAAAATGAACAGGAGAGTCGATATTGCCGTTGACTGAAATACGTGGAGTCATATGTTTTTTAAACCATCAAAACATTATGTCAACTAAAATTAATAGGCAGTTGATTGCTGAGTTCGGGGATAATGTAATGAATGAAAAAACGTACGAAAATGGTGTGAAAGGTTTAGAAATAACAGAATTATCAGCACGATGAAGAACATTCGGGGAAGCCCTCAATAATAACCAAGAGATTGTTGAAACACGTAGATGATATCAGAAAAGATCGTTTGATCAACGATTTCCGACTCTGCCTTCTTTTTCCTGTTTAAAAGTTCTTATCAGTCGAATTGTTCATGACTATTTAGTCTTCAGAAAGATTTGTGCACGTCTTGACAGAACATCATAAAAAAAATCCGAATGGGATCTGCTTTGAAATTTTTGATGCGCTACTCAGAAAAAGATGATGAGTTCCTTAATTCAATTGTAACTAGCAATGAAACATGGATTTTGTATTACACACCAGAGAGAAAATGGCAGTTAAGTAAATGAAGTTATCCTCAATCACCAACGAGACCAACAAAGGTCAAACCACAGCCATTTAGACATAAACTGACGGCCACAATCTTTGAGATTGGTTTGGCATACTCCTGATTGATTTAGTACCACGTGGAATGACTATAAATGAAGTCTACTGTAAAGTTACTTTGTGCCATTCAAAATCGGCAACGTGGGCGGCTGACCGACGGTGTCGTTCTGCTGCACATAATGCACGTCCACGTGTTGCGGGTCCGAGAACATTTAAATGGGAAATTTAAAAAACACATAGTCCGGACTTAGCTCCTTCTGATTACCTTTTGTTTTGGAAGTTGAATTTGTTTAGAGTGATAAGCAATTCATGGGTGACTATGAACTTAAAAATTAAGTTAATCAGTAGCTAAATGAACTGGCGACAAAAGAGTATGACGAGGGTATATTGAAGCTGGTGTATCGTTACAATAAATGTCTTAATTCATGTAGTGATTATATGGATATGTAGTAAAAGTAATGGATAAATACTTAGAAGTATAAGTATTATATGGACAAGTCATTTAAGAGAAATAAAAAATATTTATAACGTTTTCAGAATAAATTTTTTTACAATGAAACGGTCTTTACTTTAGAGATAATATCTCATATATAAATAACAAATGTTTGAAAAATTAAAATTAACATTTTGAAAGAAATTAATTTCAAAATAAACATTCGCATCATCTATGAAAAGATCTAACAAATACTGTTACATTCCGGCACCATCTTATTTACAGCAACAAGACATTTCTAGAACAATCTTGTCACCTCATCTCATTTCACAACACAAGTGGAATATTCCAGAAGCTATTTACCAAATATATATGAGTGCACATAGTTTTGGTTAGTCAGTACCAGTCGTTATTTTCACACAAATGTATGTGAGTAGTGTATGCAATTTTTTTTATGAATGTACAGTTTTTTTTTGTGAAAACCACTTGTCATCTACTTTATTACAATGAATAAATGCTAGAATATTTTTCGGCAAATAGCACACTGTGATGTTTATTACATGGTTTTAATTTACTTGTAATGTATGTACCATAAATTTACATAAGTGTGACGTACAACTCTTGCTTTAAAAGCGTCTAACTTAAAAATTGTAATTCTTCATTTTTCTTGTTATCTTTTTATGTTTGCAAGTGTTATGCCACTAGGGATTCTTTAGGATCTTTCAACATACAACAGTTTTAGATTTAAGTTCTAAAACTGTTGTAATTGGTTTATCCAATTAAAAATGAGAAGGTAAATCAAATATAAATGGGATTTTTTTCCAAGCGTCTACGATTGATAAGATTGGACCGCGCTTCTAATATGCCGGGATAGAGTCATTAGAAATGGAGAGAGCTGGCCATTCTCTACTCCCAAACAATTCATCAGTAGCGCTCACAATATTGGAGCAATAGGTGTACCCCTCACTGCGCAACGCATAATTATAACATTTCTTGCTCATGAAGGAATTCAAGCGACGGGAATTTTACAGAGATTGAATACACAGTTCAGGGACCAAATATTGTCAAGGGCTTGTGTATTTGCCTGGCATAAAGAATTCAAGGAAGGACGAAAACAAGTGGGCGAGAGAAAACAAAACGGGTTTTGAGAGTATCCAAAATTGCAGAAAAGGTCGGAATAAGTTATGGGTTCAAGCAATCATCAGAAACAAGTTCCGTAAAGTGTGTGCCAGATGGGTCCTACAGTTCCGTAAAGTGTGTGGTAGATGGGTTCCTCATCTTTTGACCACAGATCAGAAATTGAGATGTTTGAAGGTTTGTCAGCAACTTATAGCAAGGTTTGTGTGTATTATCAGATAGCATCCTCCATCATGGTTTACCATCCTTCCACCTTGAAAGAAGTTAAATTCAGATAGTTGCCTCTTCCATTTTAAGCTGGATACGCTCCTGTGCACTTATGATTTTTCTTTAATGATTTTCATTTGATTTTTATCTAAAGCTAGATTAATATAATAATTAGAACACGCAAAATTAGTAATAATTTACAACACAATTTTTATATTTCTTTAAATGTCTTTCACATTTAATGTAATTACATCCAAGTAAAATTTGAAAATATGAGGCAGCCTTGGATTTGGACTATATTACTTTATTTAAAACAAAACTGTATAAACTAATAAATAAGTAAATAAATATATATATGATCAAGCATTTACAGACAGACATAGAAATTAAACTTGAAATGCCTCTTTTTATTGATCAGGTTCAGTAACAGAACAAAATTGAATATTATAATCTTTTAAATAGAATGACTACTTACATAGCAAAAGGGAATAAAGGAACATTCAGGTACAAGGATGGATTCATTCAGGAACTTCAGCCATATCTTGTTAAAGTTTATCACCTGTAAATGTTCTGAATGTCACTTATAAACATTAATGAAAAAGTTAGATCTATTTTAATAATGATTGAAACAGAAAAATACACTACTTAATTTCAAATAAAGACTGATATGTAAAAAAAAAAAGATTGTAAAAAAGTTTAAATTTGGATTTCTCAATATCAATTAAACACATATAAACTTTTCTGAAATTAACTCATATGAAGAGATAAATAAATTTAAAAAATAAATAATAACTGATGTCAAAAATCTGCCCCAAAAAGTGTAAAATAATGTTCTTTTAATTTTGACTTTTTGAGGGTGCCAGAATTAAGAATAATTACAATTTACTAACTCTAAACTTGGTGCTAGATTTAAAACCTCAAAATATGAGGTAAAACTTTGATGAATATGTAATATTTTTATTATTTAAAAATTTTCTTGAATTTTTCTTAGCGAATCATTGGTGTATCAAATTCACAGACTTCAACTAATAAGAATAATAAACATCTGATGTTCAATATCAGCAGCAGAGATATCAGACATCTTTGGGATCATTACCTCCTATAGCATTTAAAAATTGTTAAATCACTAATAAATCTTACATCACTAATAAAATTGTGTTATTATCTCAGTAAAATAAACAGATGAAATAATAGGTACTTTTAAGTGGGATTTTGGACACTAAATTGGCATATTTTTCATGAATTATCTTTCTGTTTTTACAAAACTGCCTTAATTAAACAACTAATGGTCCTATTAACCAGAATTCAACGTATTGCTTCATGAAAATACCTATTCAAACTCAAAATAAATGAAAAGAAATAGAATTCAATAAAAAATAAATAAATAAATTAAAAATAAGAGAATTCTCATACTTAATAACCATTTACATTTTGCTTCCAATAAATATTGGTATTCCCTCATATTATACTTTGTGTAATATTTTGTTTAATTCAACTGTTACTTTTATTGGCTGCATATAAGGTATATATGTATTCTCATGCTAAAACATATCCAGTAACTATCAATATAAAAAGAATTAACATATTAAAGAAAAACAAATTTAAAGGTAATACTTACCAGTACGAGCAAAGTTTCCCATGGCTAAAACACCAGTAATTTGAAGATCATCATCAGCTGAAGTTAGCCAACTTACCATACCTTGGAAAACCTTACCTTTACCATCAGCATATAATAAATTCATGCTTTCATCTGTAATACAATTTCAAACTTCATTCATATAATATGAAAAATGGAATTGTAATGAAATTTAAAAACATTATTATATCAATTTAAAGAGAAGTGTCATTACCATTAATTATAATATATTGAACTAAGTAAAGAACTGATTTTAATTTGTTTTGATACCAAACATCAAGAAAAGATGCACTGATAACATTTTGATAAAGTAACAACGTAAATTACAATAAAAAAAGTAAACAACAATAAAGTAAGTAAGATTACAATAAAGAGCTTAATACATTACTAAGAAACAAATTTTATACAATGAAATGAATTTTGAATGACAAAAGACTGATTAAATGTTATGTATGGAATTTTACTTTGTGGGTCAGTTATGGACAGCATCGAAAAATAATAAGTTTAAGATAGAAATGTTATAAAATATGGATTTTAATTTTTTCTGGGTGGAAAACACTTCATTGTTTGTAATTATTCATCATAAAATGTTGAACTATACAGAACATGTGTTTACTATAAATTTACATTTTAAAACAAATTCCATTACAAAAACCAAGTATCAATTTCAGAGACATTGCATGAAGAGGGAGAGTCAGTGTAAGGATCAAAACCATCTGGTCATCTTGTACAAATCTGTAAACCTGAAAATGTAACTTGTATGCAAGGTCACCTTACGACCATCAAGGTCAACTCAATGCCATGTCACAGCAATTGGCTTTTGAAGTCTTAATAGTATTCTGTATGATAAGTTAAAACTTCATATAAAATTCAGGTTGTTCAGATTAAGAGAGAGAAAAATAAAGCAACATGAGTAATCTTTTGAGAAGAGGTTTTAGCACTGCTGATGAAGAAATCTCTCAATGTGGTCAATTACCCTGTAATATTTGATGAAATCCATTTTCATCTGAATAGTGTTATACACAAGAATTATTCCTATTGAGAGAACCTCCTTACGAATTAAACCAAAAGTTACTACACAGTGTGATGTGCTGTGGCTTCACAGTTAGATTATTGGGCTTTCTTTTTTAAAACAGATGATGTAAGTTCCTGTAACTATCAGTAGTAATTGCTTCTGTTCAATGCTGGAAAGTTTTTTCTTGTTCCAATCTCTTGATTAAATTTTGTTGGATAATAAAAAAATTTAACACTTAAAGAAAGGCAAACACTTTGATTTCAATAAGATGAAACTACCACTCACACAGCCAGCCATTGAAAGCAGGTTCATCTTAAGAAGAATAATCCCTAGACACCTTATTTCTTGGTATGGTGATACCAATTGGACCCACCCAGTCACCACACCTTTCAACAGTGAAATTTTTCTTCTGGGAATATTTAACAGTTAAAGTAAAATGAGACATTACCAGTCAACATCTATGAACTGAAGGAGCACATTTAAGAGTACGTACACAAGTCACAGAACCTGTTAGAATCATATCTTCTCTTCAAAGTACTCATACATTAGAACAACAGTATACAGAAAAGGATGGTAAACATTTAACAGATATTGTTTTTAAAAATTAAATTGTGTCAACTTAAACATAAACTAAATTAAATTCTGTATATTTCTGTAGTAATAAATTCTAAGTTTCTGAAGACATTCTAATAATATTATTTGCAAAACCATCAGCTATTTACGAATAGCTGTATTTTTTGAATTCATGTAATTTAATATTATTTTTCTTACCATTACTGTAACAATATTAGATAGTTTAAAATTACCTTCAACGGTTTTTTTGTATTTTAGGTAAAACAAATCTACTTGTCAAAACTGATCTGCATAGAAATTATCTCATCATGATATTACATAAATTACACATTCAGTAAACAATCTTTTTAAGAAAAAAAGTGACATTAGGGACAATTTATGTATACAACAATAATAATATTTACTTACATTTTCACTCAAATTTAATGTCTGAATTAAAGATTACTTTTTAATCCTACTTTCGGTAAAATTAGTAAAAAATTCATTCTCTTACCTCCATTAAGAATAATTATAATTAAATCACATGCCATTTTCATAAGATTTCTTGTCTCATCATCTTCAACCAACGTACGATGTTTTTCCAACAACTGAATCAACAATTCACAAAGTCCTGCTTTTGCCAGATGTAGCCGTACAATTTCTAAAAATCAAATATGAAATATTGTTTTTTTCTTTTATAAAGTCTCCATCTACTTGCACAATAAACATTATCGATATAATTAAAATGTCCCAAGAGTACATTTCTCATCGTTGATGATATTTATAGCACTCTTTGAATAAACATAAAAAAATTTACATTCGTTAACAGGAACTATATAAATAGAATCGTATGGAAATTATATGAAAAAAAATTACACAAAGAATATTTGTTTAACAAAAAAAAAAAAAAAAAAATCATTATACAACCTTTTTAATATTACAGTCGTCTCTCAATAATCCGACATTCTTTAGTCCTACCACCTCCAGTGATCAGACACTTTTCATCTAACTTTTGAGGCAATTCATGTACTAACCCTAATTTTTTTTTGTTTTACTTCCGACTTTTATGCACGCTGTTACAACTGATAAAACAAAGACATCACGACCAGGTCGGGAATATGATGTTTTAAGTGGGTAGGCTGTGGTTATGTGGAATATTCTAATAAATTGTAGTACAGTACTTCAGATTGTCACTGACAATGTTACTACCTATGACTACAGTTGAGTGTGTGGCACTGACGGAGGCGACTTGCATGATACAGAGATCTAAAGATGGGCATTAAACTTTTTACTACACGTCTCAGTATCGCAAGATCGTGTACCATGTTTAGTTGTCATACTCATTTTAACATGTCCAAGTTTTCTTATTAAAGTATCCAGTTTTCCGTATCTTAAACTAACTTCATTGTGAAGATGTCGAAATTACAAAAATTTAAGCAATCATACTAAGTTTATATCAAAAAGCAGAAATCCTTAAAAGAATACACAAAGGCAAAAAAATTGGTGACAGCTTCACAGTACGGAATTGGATGTGCAATGATTTATGATTTGCAAAAAAAATTGGGTAAAAATAGAATAATTTGTAAAAGATAATGTCAGTGGTAAAAGTGTTAGGAAAACATTCAAATCTGGAAAGATCCTATTAATGGAAGATGCATTTTATGGAAAGAAATATGCTTTTTGCTTGGTTTATCCAGGAATGTTCCTAACATAATTCTCTTTCTAGCAATATTATCAAAGAAAAAGCTAAGCTTTTCTATAAAAAAAATGATGAAGAAAGATTTCTGTGCAAGCTGTGGTTCGATAAATTCAAGAAGCATTATGAAATCAGTTTACTAACCACCACAGGAGAGATTCTTGTGATTTTAATTTCCATCAAGTCATATAAAGAAAAAATTTATAAAGAAAAGTCCAAGATATGGGTCTTGGTCCTGGATAAGGTTTATAATGCTGATGAAAGTGGGTTTTTGGAGGCTGCTGAAAAAACATTCGTCTACTGCTCAAATGAGTGGCACCAGGTCACAAAATATTGAATAAACAAATGATGTTTATGCCTTGTTCAAATGTGAGTGGTACTCATAAACTTGAATTGTTAGTTATAGGCAAGTCCTATATTTCCTAAGGCTTTTAAAAACATCCTGTAAAATATGAAAATCAAAACCAAGCATGGATGCCAAGGGAAGTATTTTTTCAACGGTTTAATGAGCAGTTTGTGTAATCAGTAAAAGAATTACTTAAAAACAATTTCCAGAAAAAGCACTATTAAAATCCGAAAATACGCCTATTTTAAAATGATTAAAAGAAATAAATCTTAAAGATGATGTGTCTGATCTCGTGCAAGCATGGGAAAAGATTTCTGGCAAAACAATAGTCTGCTCTTGGAAAAATTTGTGGCCAACTCATCCTCTATTACATTCATACGAAAGACGCAAAATCCAATATTAAACGAACAAATACAGACGTCATCTGAAGACAATGATTTCAGTCCGATGCTATGCTAACAACATAGGGAGTTGCTAGTCCAACTCTGCAGTACTGATACGGTGACTAGAATTGAAGATGAAAATTATTAACTGATAACTGACCAGGAGATAATTAAAGATGTGGTGGATCAGGATGAAGATGATGATGACATAGAAAACAATGATACCTTTGCCATCAATTAGTACTGTACGTGATGAAAGTACTTTGAGTGTGTTTAAGTATGTATTAAAAAGCTGGTGAGTGGTAGCATCGTAACACTTTCTGTTGGTTATTCCATTGAAATTAGGGTAATTCCAATAATCTAAAACTTCAGATTTTAGTAACTTAAGTCTATTAGGTATTGATTTAATTAATGTTTTAAAACTAATAATTATTAAAAGAACAACCATAAATTACAAGTAAGGATCTCTAAGTAGTAGTTACAGTGCCTTAACTGCCTAAAATTATCAAATGGGCTTGCATCAGGCGAATCACTTGACAAGTATAAAAACTGAAATACCAATTCTTTCTCACATTTTTCACTTTTCTGAAAACTGACAGTAAGGAAGATCTTGATAAACAACTGTACTGTTTGATAAAATCTAGTTTATGTCTAGAGCAATATGCCTTCTTAATATGCTTTCCACCACTGATGCCATTTACAGAACATCTACATGTTATAGGAGATTCCATGTAAGCAAAATAACCTATAACACTCTTTGAAAGATATTTAAAAAGCAGATGAATATGTTTGTGTGAAATCTTTCCTCTGATTATTGAATACGTTTCCCTCTCACTGTTTTATCAATTCTCAAAATCATTCTTAGTTTATCACTGCTACAACTTCCAATGTATCTAAATTATATTTTCATACCTCTAAAGTGCTAATAAATGTATTTCAATAAATGTAATATTGTGTAGAGAACTGTTGAACTGTTGAAGAGTTATTACATAAATTCAACATGAAAATTAATTACATAAATGTATATTAGTTCTAAAAGGTATAAGATGAGATATCTCAATTTTTTATGATTCTTATACACAGTGATAAATATCTTGAACAGAAACTCACATACAGAAGACCTATACCTGCAGAAGACCATAATATAAGACAATAACATATAACATTATCTAATGTGCATGCACATAGAATATCAGGATTCCCATTGTCAATCAGACTAATAGGAAAAAAATTATATGCCAACTAACATTAAAAAAAAAAACAAACAATATACATAACCTCCTTTTTCGAGGAAGTCGGTTAAAAATACACTGGAAGTTTGTAACTACAATAAAAAATTAGTACAGTTAAGAAAATTTGCTTATATTAATTTTAAAATAAATAATTGAACCACCAATCAATTCGAAAATGATGCCTTGATAACACAAACTGTAAATTCATTTTTCATAGAGTATGAATTAAAACCCACCGGGTTGGTCTAGTGGTTAACGTGA
>JAAAKQ030030757.1:0-17223 GCA_010016005.3 Zanna intricata
AGTTTTAATTCAATATTCGGGCCGGTTGGAATTTTGTACCGGTCGACTCTTAGTACCAATTCTTTTCCCACAAAAATGTACTGGCAAGTTTGGTGTTGCTTTCATTCTAATAGTGCGTATTCAATATTATAATTTTACCAAAACAAAAGTGCACGAACAGAACAGTTAATACAGTTTGCTTATTTATATTCAATTTGAGAATTTGTGTTCATTATTATTAATTTAGTTTCATTTACTTAATCAATTTTTATTCATATTATTACTGAAAAGGAGCTGTTAAGTTAACAAAGAATTAAAAAGTTAACACAATATGAGGAAGCGAGAAGAAAGTTTTTTATCCCACTGTTTATCACAGTTTTCAGCAGCAGTTCATGATGATACATTAGTTGGACAACATTATTATAAAATTTACAGAATATATGATTTTGATACAACCTCGCAATGGTTAAAAATGACAGGACAAACGGAAGTTAATTTCAATTTTTTTAGCCGAAATTTTGTCAAGCAAAAATGAAGAATAATTACCCCATTTAAGTATTAAATTTTTTAAAAATTCTAATTTTGTTTAAATAAACATGATTTTTTACGGTAATAGTGGATGCTTCAAACAGGAGTGAATAAATAATTAATGTCATAAATACCGTTATGAGTTGTAGTTCTACGACCCCTCGCAAGGTATAAAACATGATCTCTTCAGTTTTAAACTATCAGGAGATTACTCCAAAATTTTAACAAATTATTTTGTCATAGTTAATAATAAATGTCGTACTTCCAGTCAAGTTTTTAAGTTTTGGCTAGATATTTTTAACATTAAATTTATGAGAGTTAAAAGAATTTCTAAATCTATTCTATTTCATTTTAAAGTAGCTATATATTTAACTTGGATCTTGCAACACTACAACGCATTAATCTATATATTGATCAGTGAGTTCCTACTCACTAAACCGAAAATCAGGATTTAATAATTTGTTTAACATAGTGATTTAGTATTTATTTTAGTAATAAAATGCATAGTAACTCAGAAAATTTAAAAATATTGTAGGTTTTAGTTTTTATCATTAAAAATTTAATTTTTCTTTGTGATTAACCTAATAACTCAGATTTATCCTCATAAAAATTATTGAAATTCATCTTAAATTTTGCTAGTCATTGTATTGGTTAAAATAAGAATGGAAAGGTTATTCTCTCTTTTTTTTATTTACACCATAATCTGTAATTTTCCGGGTTTATTAGGGACAAAAAATTAGTCCATAGTTTTAATAGATATTTAGATTGAACCGCTTGATACTTATAAACTATGTTATCTTAAATTTGAATACTTTATTGTAATAAGCAATACTTTACATTGAAGAAGTTTCTTATGAGTAAACTAGTATTATTACATGAACTAAACAATAAACACAAGACCGATGAAGGTTAAAGGAATGAGAACCAGAATAATTGATGTCAGAAAGGGAAAGTGAACGGAGTGAGGAAACCTTAAACAAGGGCGTTAGGCAATAAGGGAGGTACACAGATCAAGAGAATAATGGGACTTGTTATTGTTCCTACCCAAACACACTCACACACACTCGTACGAGCGCGTTAACAAATGTGTTTTAATTACGTAGTGCGCCAGTTAACACAAGTGCAAAAATGTATGTGAATGGTGTAGTCACATAGAATAGACGAAAGGTAGATGACAAAGTACTGTCCATGTTTGTTCCTGCGCAACACGCATGAGACGTTTTTGTTTATGTATGTGTGCAGTATATGCAACTGTAAACTCGCATACGCAGTTACACTCTTCTTGAGATTTGAAGGTAACAATAGGTAATGCAAACAATATGAGAACAACGAGGAAAAGCAAGGACTAGAGAAATACGCCTTCCCTAATAAACCTCCTCGCTAACATGTGCTACTGATTTTCTACCTTCAATGATTTAAATTTGGTAATTTATTATTAAATATTCCCCGAAAACTTAGATAAACAATATTGTAATCATATATCTTCGGTCCTTATTGCATCTAATAACATAGACTGTTTAATCTTCTCGGTTCTTTTCACCAACACATTTACATTTATTTTGTAAAATTATAATTCGAAGAATAAAATTGGAAGTTAAGAGAAAAATTAATTTTTTAAATGAAATTTTTAAATAAATCATTAAATAAACATAAATTGATAACCTACCGTCAAAAAACTATAAAATTTAGGATAATATTATTAATGACCGTCGTTGAGACCACCGATAAATATAATGAATGATTATTTTTTCGATTAAAATTTAAAATTTGAATAAGCACAAAGCAAAGCATCAGACATGACTAACAAAAAAACTAATCAGTTATAAAGTGATGCTTGCATCTTTCTTCTTAAAAATGTATTACATGATAAAAGGATTTTTTTTTATGGAATACTGATTTTTAAGAGACTTTTAAAAAAAAAGGTTCTCAACGTGATGGTAAGTTATTTTTATGTAAATTTCACATCCCAGTTTCGTCAAATCCACAGATTTTGACGGCTCATATATTATTTTTGCAGAGGAAGTTCCTGTGATGGCCGGTAATAAGTTCCTTCCAAATAAGTTTAAGTGGAAGCACATAAAGAATTTGAAAAAAGTTACATGTTTAACATAACCAACTTAATGTTTGGTCATAATTTATGAAAAAACCGTTGTTACATATTGTAAAAAAATATATTGGCAAACATATTGACTGACGGTTCAAACTTGTCGGATCGATTTCTCATTTTTTTAAAATATGCATACGGTTAAAGCATAGTTTGCAACAGAGTATTTTTTTATTTTCCTAAGCTCCGACAGATATTTGGTTTCTAGCCAGCGGTCATTCGGGACTAGTATTTATCCATAGACATGTTTAATAATTATTTATTGTATAGAGACAATGAACGTCCTCGGTAGTCTTTTTTATTAGAAGCTGAAAAATCAATGACGAGTTTTGTGAACTTTTCACGGCAATCTCATTTGAGACCTGTATCAGATTGAACCAATATTAGTTTTTTTGCGTTGTCTCTCTTATCAACTTGTAATTTATACAAGTATTATTATACGTTTTCAATACTGACAGCATTTTTGTAGGCTACCTTCATGTTTAATTGTAAAAAATTAAATATTTAAATAATATGAACATTTAAAATAAATAGAAAAACCACCTTCAATAAACCGCTTTAAATAGTGTATGAAAGTATACTTTTCAAATGTTTATCATTTGTTGCCAAATCAACACGGTTGAGATTTGTACTTGCAGTACATTTTGATTTTTATTTTCATAAGCCGCATAAATAAAAAAAGTAAATGCAATGCTGTTTGACACAGCAACTTAAAGATTCAACCTATACTTAGGATTTAATGCAAATCTTGAATTCAATTTAAAAATATACGGAAGGAAATGTCTGACAGTTATTTCCAACCCTCTAGAAAGTGATCTTCACAACGCCAACCATAGAATATAGGATAAAGGAACTGTCAGTTGCGTTCTAGGATGTTAAATTATCTATTATAAAACCTAAGTTGAAGAGATTGTTTTCTGAAAATAAAAATAGCAAATAGCGGAAATACAAAAAAAAAGCTTTATTATTTATTATATTAGTCTTGAAATTTTTCTTAAACCGGTCAGTGATTACGCAACAGTCTAGCAAAACTTCCTTTAAGAAAGTCGTTATACGTCCACACGGATCGACTCACGAATCACTAAGCACCCAGATGCTCAATAATATTTATAAATAAAGAATGCCTAGAAAATGGAGTATTAAAATAAAAACACTGTTGATAAGTACACACTGGAAATAATAAAAACAAAATGAAACAAACATTACAATAGTTCATTCTGAGGACCATAATTTTTATATATTAGGCTAAATAACGCTAAACGTAAAAGTCTTGCACTTTAATATAAAACGTTTTAGAGCCTCTTAAAATAATAACAAACTGCAGAAGAGGATGAAATAAATGTAGCAAAGTATAGGCTATGTTTTAATGCTTTAGTCAAATTCCCTGGTTACTTGGCCGACAATTTTAACACTTGTGTTATTTGTTTTTTTTAGGTTTGCTGTGTAAAAGCAGACGATAAGTCTGTTTCTTAAACAGTTTCTTTGTTTCTTTGATAGTTGCATTAATCATTATTTGATAATGTACGCTTTTAAGATACGAAAGGACTAGTCTTCATCCTAGTGACTCTAAATGGTGTTTTTATGATAACTAGAGTGAATATGAATGAGTATCGTAAAACCGTTTTACGATACTCATTCATATTCACTCTAGTTATCATAAAATTTTAGTGGTGATAATCATATTTATACAATAATAGTCACAATTTACAGACGTTATATCTTCTCTCTCTTTTTGTTTAGCCTCTGGAAGCACCGTAAGGTATTACTTTAGAGGATGAATGAGGATGATATGTATGAATGCAACCTCTTTGTACAGTCTCAGGTCGACCGTTCCTGAGATGTGTGATTAACCGAAACTCAACCAGCAAAGCAAAGAACTCGGTATCCAAGATCTAGTATTCAAATCCGAATAAAAGTAACTACCTTCTTTATGATTTACAGAAGCTATATCAAGTTATAGTTATTATATTACAGACAATTTTAAGATAAAAGAATAATTTTTTTTTTTTTTAATAAAAAATCCATCTTTAATCACTCTTTCACTAATGGGTAAACCTTTTCTTCCCTTGAGATATAAAATATATCCTGTCGATAAAGTCGCTTTAATTTTTTTTAATTAATTTTTTTCTTTAATTTTCATCTTATCTTATTTTTGGCAGCTACTTGTTCCATAAAAAAAAAGTTAATATTTTTCATTCTTAAGGTCGTTAAAAGATAGTAATAAATGAGATAAAAAGATGACAATCAAAATTGTGTAATTATTACGCATGATTACTTAGGCTGCAAGGATTCTGTTAACCTCTTAATCGTTGCTGAATTTCCGATTTTATTTTAAACTTCAATTTTACTTTTCGTTCTACTTTACTTACTCAGCGTTGAATTTATTTAATTTTTTACTGTAATCACTTTAGAAAGAGATGAATATTGACATAATCTTTTTTTACCTTACTTCAATGACGTAAATAGTTAATCTTTTAAAACTTTTCTTCTTTGTCAGTTTAAAAAAATTAATATCTAAGATATCTTTTTAGCATACTTATCTCTAACGAGCGTAATAGATATTATATCTTGCCGTTGTTTGTCTTCACTGAACGGAACGAATGCCTCCAATAGCATATACGTTACTCTAAACCTTCTATAGTTGTGCACTTAAATATTATAAAAATTGTTTTTTGGATGCATAAGAGTCTATACTATGTCCTTCAAATTCTGTTTTAATTATTCACTTATTTTTTAAATTAAAAGTCAAAAACTAAGGAAGTAACTCTCTGAACAAGGTGAGATTATGTAAATGGTTTTAAACATCACCAAATTCTGTTTATTTCGGGATCAGAAAATCATTTCAAGTTATTTTCTTTATTTCTTTACTATTTAGAAATATTCTAACTGCTACTGCATTAGATTCTCATCTACGAATATAATATAACTTTTCGAACTAGCTGAATTCAATAATGTATCAGCTCTACTGTATGAATTTTTATTCCACTACCTTCATTTTTAATTATTCGTTATCCTACTTCGTTCCTTTTATTTTAAAACAAAAAATTCTGTAATTCTTTAAATCTTGTTGATTTCACGTCTTCCTAAAATTCTATGTTTTAGTAATGTATACTGGGATGCTTCTGACTTTTTTTTAAAGAACTTGTAACAAAGAACATTACAAAATGAATATCAGTCCATTTTCAGAACGATAAATCTTACCATTTATGTGTCTGTGAACGCACGCGCTCATGCGTGTGAATTTAGCAAATTTTTATTTTCGTTTTCCTTTAACTTTATTTTTTCATATTCTTTTTCTTTTAATTACTTTTTTATTTTATACTTATTGCATTAAATATGATATAGTATAAATCTAAACTATTCAAACAGTAAATAGGATTACTAATTTATTACAATTGCATTTTGATTAATGACATTTGGTCATTACAGTCAGAAACATAGGAAGTAAATACACTTAATAATTTTTAAAAAACTTAGTTGCATTTTTTTTTTTAATTAATATTTCGTGTGTTTTACACATTTCATCAATAGTTAAATGCAGTGCTTAATTTATTTCACTTTGTTTAAAAAGCTCTTCAGTGAAATAAAAAAATGTTTACTTTGTAGTCTGAATAAAACAAATCTTAATTAATTTATGAATGAAATGATAAATTAATATGTACAAACGTATATTCCTTGCTTCAAATGAAGTAAGGCCACATCAGTGAAGATAATTAATGATTTCTAAAAGAAGCTTGTTCTTTACACCTTATAGAACAATTTACTCACGATTGCATCACTCCTTTTCAATATTTATTTTTCTCAGATACGTTTTTTAGTCCCTACAAAATTGAAGGTGCGTCAAAAACGTAATAAGATTACAGATTATGATCCAAAATTAACATTTCATACGTTTGCTATTGCAATATATAATTATTTTTTGAATAAATGATTTTAATATAAGAATTGAAACTATAAAATTCATAAAGTAGTTGTAATTGTGAATCAAAGTTGCAATAAAGCATTTGTTTTGATTATTCAAGAAATACGTAATTCACTGAAAATTTTAATTAGTAATTTAATTTCAGATCATCATCACTAATCGTATTACCAAACATGAAATCTAAATGTTTTAAACGATGCGTATCTGGATTATTTTTCATGACGTTATTGAAAATCATGTCATTCCAATACTGATAAAAATCTTTCAAAAATGTAAAAATGTTTCTTCGCCGTGTTCCAATAATAGAAAATCATGTGATCCAGAAAATCAATTTTTATATTTCAATAGATATTTACCAAATGGCCTTCAAAAAATGTATTTACAAATGTCTGGTTCTGTAAGTATTTCATCCCCTCCACAGCAGTATCAAACCTTTTAATTAGTAATTAAAAGTTTCCTAAGTAGCCCTATAAGTGACATAATTAATTCTCTATGCGTCGCAGGTAAGCAGTTTAAATTATAATACAAATCCGAATCCTGTGTCAGAAAAGTTCAGGTTTTTTTACAGTTATTTCAAAAACCATTCCCTGATATTAGATTAGTTAAATACCTTATAAGTTTGTAGAAATTCAAAGAAAAAAATTTTAGAGAACATTTCTTCTAACACAGAAGGAAAATCTTTTTTACAGATTTTAAGATTTTTTAAATCTTTTAAAATAGTTTTAAAAATAAAATGAAAGGGAAACTTTTTAGTTTGCAAAGTTACTAAATTGCATTTTAAATTAGACACTACAGATAACTTTATCGCCAAAATTTTGTGTTAAATGAATTAAGAACCGTAAAAATTAAAGTAATTTTAGTGGTAGCGTTGTTTGATAAAATGCATAATCATTAATAATGCTTAAATAAAGAAAAATTTTAATTTCAGATACCTATTTTTGTCCTCTGTAAAAGGAATTTACACTAAAATTTCTGTTTTAATTTTCTTTTAAAATATATTAGATTAAATATAATGTATTCCTTGCCTTCTATAAATTATCAATAAATTTAATCAACTAAAAAAAAAAAAAATTAATAACTGTTTTATTTTTCAATAGAGAAAAATAAAATAATTTTTCCTACCAAACAGCACGTAAACAAGCAAATATTTTTAACAAATCTGAATTTAACATATATTAATTTATTTGTTTTAATTAAAATTTTGTGTCAAATTAAAATATTAAATCGATAAAAAAATTCTTCAACTAATATATAAGCTAATAACTATCAAATGGCTAAGATATTAAGATTTTAGAAGAATTGTCAAACTAATAAATTTTAGTAATTTCATATTTGATGTAATCGTGCATTATCGCAATTAATCTCAACCAATAAAACAGGTCTTATGGGATAGGATTTGGTAATCTTTTTCTTTAACTGTTAGAAATTATTTAAATGATACTGTAAAATCATTTTTTTTTAAATATTTATGAAAAAGTAACCATTGATACACATTTAGTTTGAGTCGTCTAGTCATTTAGTCAGAAGTTTTTAAATCATTTTTAATCAAAATTGTTGTTTTCACTTTTAAAATTATTTGTCATAATTCTACTGCTTCAATTAAAAAATTTTTAACATATCCACCCATGGGGTCCCCTGGAGGCTTGGAGAGTGGTATATATGTAAATCGGTGGAAAGCCCTTACATTAATTTTTCATCCATTTTCCGATTAGTTAGAAATCTGTAATTTCACCTTTATTCTGAAGCAGATCCTTAAGAGACGTAAATAAAAATTACTTTGATTAATATCTTAAAAGGGATAAAATTTAAAAGAGTTTAAGAATGATACAAAGAATGGAAGACTAGGAATTTAAATATCGTATGTTTCAATTAGCAGTAGGGGGCATAGGTTAGGAAGGAATTTCTAACATTTTCATCCCCTCAGAAAATGTGAATTTAAACTTGAATCTAAATTTAGTTTTGAGCTAGTTGAGATAAAACACTGAAATCTGTCAAGAAAATTTGCTCCAGTAAATCCAAAATATTTACTCTATATTTGAATATTTTTTTCGAATCCACTGGTAAAAGATTTTTTTACAATTCTGTAAGCAACAGAATTACTAATTTAATCAATAAGTTTACTTTTTTGACTTTGACATTGAACTTTTTTTTACTTTTTTGACAATGAAGATGCATTATGTACTAAAATTAGTGAAATTTATTTCGAGTTATTATGAACTTAGCAACTACAAACAATGATAGAAAGAATTCGCATGGGAAAGGAGAAGTAGGAGTAGGAGAGAGCCAAAGGGCAGAAGACTGTGTCTGCGCGATAATTTAACACACAACAAAAAATAAAAAACAGGTTAAAAACGAATTTCCTAATTCCCGTGAAATTAGAGAAAATGTATTTCAGACTATTTAGGTTTTTAGAATCCTTTTAAAACCACTACAAACTGGATGAAATTGGAAAAAATAGTTTATCATTTATTATCTAGTTTATATCTCAGAAGTATTTGACTCATTTTACAGAATTAGCATGTGAAGAATAAAATCAGATACATTCCGTTCAGCCGATTGAGTTTTAATTTTCATTAAAAATCGTATAATAAAGTCAATTTCTGAATTTTTAATCAAGGCATTTATATAATCGATAGTTTTTTTTTAATCTGTAAGAAAAAAACGTTTTCTTGGGGTCGGAAAGACAAATAAATGCATAAGAGAAAGCATAAAAATATAGTAGTGCCCGTGCATAAACCGGTACTTCAGTTGTAGTATAGTAAATTCAAGAAGTATGTTTAAATGCAAGTATTGATTTTTATAAAATTAGATTGCATTTTCATTTAAAGGTTTAGCTTCTAATCAATACTGCACACCGCCCATTGGGAAAAATGTTACTTCATAAGTACTGTTACAATAATTACGTAATTATTTTTAAAACCGCATTATCGTCTATAGGCCACCGACTTCCATGACAATAGTTTACAAATTTTAGGCCATGTCTATAAATTATACGCAATTAATTATAAAAACCACAAAAGATAAAAAATTACAGCTTTCATTATTGTTATCTCTGTTTGGCTATTAATGTGGGTTACAATATTCTAATATTATCAACTAGTATCTATATATATTTTTAAGTGCAGATATGCAACGCACTAACCATTAAATGGATCATATATAATATAAATACTTCACTGTATTTCTACATGTTCATTCCTGCGACTCGCTGTTGTGGTTTTGCCCATTTTTTTGTAGAAGACAATATTAAAATTAATGGAACACAACACCACCTACCTTAATCTTTCAGAGAATAATGTAAAGATGTAAAGAGTAATGTAAAAATGTAATGAGAAGTTTTCTTAACTTTAGTAGATCGGTCCTCTGACCCACGAATTTATGTAGTATAAATTTCCTGAAGTATGTCTGTTTCAGTGGAAATTAGTATGTAAATCACCTGTTAGAATCTAGGAAAAATGTCATTCTATCTTGCTACTCGATCAGACAGCTAGCAACATACTACTATTATAACATTTTTAAAAGGTAGAAACCAAAAAAAAAAACTCCTACTTTATACTTAAACTTGATTGTGTGTTTTGTTGTATTTCATATTGCCTAGTATTTAGTGATTTACATTTTTTATAACAATTAAAGTGAGAATACACTGTATCTTAACTTGACTGACAGACTAGAGTGAACTTCAGTTACAAAAAATCCAGTAGCTCAGTTACCAACGAAAAAGGCTCACTATTTATTACCCGGATTCGGCAGACCCAACTGACCGGAACCTAGAAAGGTTTCCGTTTCCAACAGGTTAAAACTTGCGTCAAGTTTCTTCTGCAAAATGAATTTTGTAATACTGGCTGCAATTGTTTAAATTTTGTTCTGAATATAGCCAAAATGTTCCTTATTAACAAGAAAATAGTTCTTAAATTATTCACCTGTTAAACTTCTAATTAGAAATCTGCATATTTTTCCCTTTCCTTTAAATATGTGCTGGTCAGTTTTGTCGTTTTTGTTCCTCAACTCTTTTTCATCAAAAATTTTAAATTAGAAACACAAAATTCGTAGGATAAATCTAAGTGCTCGATCGACCCGGATAAACATCTTTTTTTAGGTCTTAAACAAATTAAACTCACGATTAGTCTGAAAGCTGAGTAGTATGAAACGTATTATAAGGATTATTTTATAATGAGAGATGAGTTGAAAAGTGCTGTGACAGTAACACTATAGGGGTTCATTTGAAGTGATTGATGATTTAAAGGAATAGTCTTTTATTCTTATACAATTTATACATTGTACTGAAGCATAGCACAAAAAAAACTGGAGGAAAATTCATTATGAACCTGCAAAATCCTGAATACTTTTTCCTCATAATCTTTATTTCATTAAGAAATCTTTCACAAAACACATAATTGTGTTTGTGTGGAATATCAAAAGAACTAAATTAAAAATCAAAATTACTCGAATTCTGATCGGCAGGCGTATACATACATCTTACAGCAATTACGAATGAAACGTGAATAAGAGTAAAATGATCATTGCTGAAGAAATTGTAGATTTAAATAAATTTTCTGGATATTTTAATGCTATTGTTTTTATTTAACCAACATTTTATTTAATAAATTTTATTTTTAGTAAACATTTTCTATTAAAGAATTTTATGAAATCTAGAACAAAAACCAGGTTACTTGAAAAGATTCCTAGTCTTTTCAATAACTTATTAAATATTTTTTAAATAAATTAAAATATTATTCAACATACAAGCACATGTATTCTATTACTAAAGATAATTTTTAAATTATCATTATTTTCTTTGTACTTCATCGTGTAACTGATAAGAATAATAATAAATATTATTTAACATCTGATGATAAAGAGTTATCGATAACTGATAAAATATCTGTGTAACATCTCACAACTGTGGGTATGTTTCCTAATGAACCGACCTTCTCCAGAATTTTGTTAATATACTACAAATAATTATGTAAGTAATACTGTTTTAAACTCGTATAACTCATAGGATTTTAATTTTTTTTTTTTTTCTTAAAAATGCACATATGTTAATTGTTGAGTTTTGCAACATACAATTATTCCGTGTTGCAGGTCCCAGTTTCAAATGAAATTTACATACACCGGTAGTTCTTTTAAACAAATCGGCTTATTTATGGCTTACCATGATAATGGTATATTATTTTTAATGAAATATAATTAGTCTGATTATTCCCGAGCTAATAATTACAAATAAATATATCATTGAGCAATCTAAAGACTTACTGTAAATCTCTTACCATTTGTATGGCCTATCGTTCTTCAGGATATTCTGAAAATAAAATTATAACAGATCCATGGGCTTAGTACTTTTCCTCAAAACGGATTGTTATAGCAATGTTAAAAGTACACGTACGTAAACGAATACTCAAATAAATTTAGTCTAGTAGTAAGGTACTGTATATATATATATATATATATATATTTATTTATTTATATTTTATAATTAATTTACTTCTAGGTTACTAATAATTTTTTTTTGTCAAGTGAACAAATTATTATAAACAAAGTATTATTACAAGTAATAATACAAGTATAATTAATAGCTTTCTCTTAGCATTCAATGTTCTATACATCTTAACATATTAAAATCTGTTTACTTATTTTGAAAAACGGCTTTATGTTTTCAAATGAATAAACAAAAAAGTTTTCTATTGTACAAAATTCCTAACAAAAAATTATAATAAAATTTGTATGGAAATAATAAGTATTAGGGTTTACAATCCCTAACTTACTTAATTCAGTATGCAACGATTTGATAGAAATAAAATTGAAAGAAAGAAATTAAAAAAGTTTTAAATTTGTTCCGATAGATTTTTTAACTTTTACCTCATTCTTTTACTCGGATAGCGTGTTTTAGCGTATATGCTTACTAGAAGTTATCGACATATTTTCCTTTTACCCTTACACTACAATAAATTATTTCTTACGTTAATTTAATTAAATTTTTAATGTGTAATCAGTCTAATTAAGACTTTTTCATTTAACTCGTATGATTTCTGTTCTTTTCTACCGTATTCCATTAGATTTCATATTTCCTATTTAAACGATACCTTCAAAATTTATACCTGAATCATCCAGTTAAAAACTTTACTTAGCTTTATATTATTTTCCTAACAAAGTAAAAACATAAAACCCTTCTAATTGCATAATTAAATAACATCAACCAAACTTTTACCCTGCTCTAATTTCAATCTATAAATCACAACATAGTTTCAGATTAGAATGTCACAGACTTCAAAACACCAAAATTTTTTCGTCGATCGATTCCAACAGAGATTACTTTAAAACACTTCCTTTTTTTTGCACTTCACCGTGCAAGTTAAAAGTTCTTTTTAATTCTTTCTTGTTTAGTTTCGTTTTTGAAGCCATTACTAAATTTTTGTATACGAACACATACGCGCTTTTGTGACTATATACCTTTCTTTCTTTATCTGTTTAACCTCTGGAACCACCGTAAACTATTACTTAAGAGGAGGAATGAGGATGATACGTATGAATGCAGATGAAGTATAGTCATGTACAGTCTCAGGTCGATCATTCCTGAGATGTGTGATTAATTGCACCAACCGCCAAGGAACACCGGTATCTAAGATTTAATATTTAAATCGGATCTGTTAGCCTGAGAAAAGGATCCCTTTTAGTTCCTATATATAACTTCATTGTTTTTTTTTTCATACTTTAATCTCAATTGGAAAAATCCGTTATACTGGTCCTATTAAAACATATGTTTTTAAAAAATGGAGAATTTTCTGTACTCATTTATTTATTTTTTTTCTGATTCATTTTTTCTTAATATTTTTTCACCGACCTTTTCCGTTACACGTAAATTTAAATTTAAACCCATTTCCTTGATTTAGATCTGTTTGTTGATTTGTAAGAGCATTACGCGAGAAGGGTTCAACTGTCTCAAAGAAAGAAATTAGCACGATGAACCATAAACCTAACAATATTTTGTATTAAAGTATTAGAGATATCTTCCTCTGAGATTATTGGAGACCTTCATCTTTTTGGGAAAAAATCACTTTTTTGTATTTATTCGTTACAAATTTATAATTAATTGAAGATGATGCATGCCAACAGCAAATGTTTAAATTCATTTATACTTTAAGAATTCAAAATCAGATTTACCATGTTGGCAAGGATATGTTGCGCCAACTTGTATTACTCGGCATTCTAATTTGTCAGTTTCTAGCACGGCTGCGAAGTTCATAATAATTTTCTGCATTTATTGTCTATTAAAAATATTAACATGAATAATATATATATTTTAGCATTTTATGAACTTCCACGATATTTCTTGAGTTAAATAATAAAAAGTAGTAAGTTGTATTCTTGATAAAATATAGCAATAGCTATAAAAAATAATAAATATAAAAAATAGATAGCGTAGTAATATTATTACTATACATCACGGTAATAATAATTTCAATAAAATTATATAATTAATTGATTTTTATTTTAAATAATTATTTAATTGTAATAATTTTACAGTTAAATCTGTGAAATTTTTAGTTCTTTCTGCCAGGCTTCTCTTATTGTAAAAAGAAGTTTATGTATGAGAAGTCTCTCTTAATTACAACTATTAAGGAGAAGTAATCCCCTTCTGTAATTTTTCCCCTTCTTTTTTTCTGTAATCTAGAAAGAGTAGGCCTTTCTAGAATACAGAAAAAATAGTTACATAACTAGCCATTTTTACTAACTTAATAGAAATCAAGTCAAGTCTCTCATTTTTATTAAAATTTACACGTTAAATAATAAATTTATTAACAGATTTTGTGATTAACTTTTTTTTTATCCAATGTGGGAGAAATTGTGAGACAAAACCTTAATGGAAACATCGTAAAACACATTAATTTAAGTAATATACAAAAACAAGTATATTTTAATTTTCTAAATGTTACACCTTCAAATAAATTCATAGAGTTAATTATAAATTATAGTAATTCTAGTTACAAAGATATTAAGAATACCCGAAAAATTACTACCAGCACCACTTCAATACATCTAATGCATTTCATCCTAATATCCTATTAATATTCTCTTTTATTCATAAGATCAATGACATAAATAAGCGCATTAGCGTGTAATATTATTTTACGCTGCATATAGTTTGTTATAATCTCTAAGCTATAATGAACATAAGGAACATAAGGAAACGTTAAGAAAATATGATGTTAGGGAAATATGTTCATGTTTGCATAAGTAAACTTAGGAAGAGAGGGAATTTAGTAACAATTTACTGATCTGTTTATAAATCTACTGTAAAGGAATTTTAACGATAAGAGGTACACGATTATTCCAATTTAACACGTTTATTCCAGCTCGATTCCTTATCTACTTATACATAGTATATTACTGAATGAATCTTTAACACTAGTAAACCATATATATTTAATAGGTTAAACAATTTAAAGCAATAAAATCTGTATAACTGTAAGATAAATATGGTAGTTAATGACAGAAAAAGGAATGTAATCCGTTTCTATAATTCAATTTTTTTTACCTCGGGGACCACCGTTAGGTATTTCATCAGAGGATGGAGATGAATGATTTGTAACGTGTGTGAAAATCCAATGCCTGACCGGGATTCGAACCCGGGACCTGCGGATGAAAGGTCGAGACGTTACCACTTGTGCCACGGAGGCTGGTTTATAATTTAATTTAACATTGTCTTACCCACATCGCGAGCCACCGTCTCATACCATCTAGCACTGTCTCATTTCGCACCTTAAAGTAGAAAAAACAAGGAAATGTGAGTTGCATACAGTCAACTAACAATAACAATGAAGTACAAAATAATACTTTTTTTGTGTTTCTCTATATGTTACGTTTCTCTTCAGTACTTTTTTACATAGATATATTTTTCCATAGAATAAAATCTTCTAACATCTTCAGTTTAATAGAAATGACAAATTAAAGAACTATAAAAATTAAAAAAACTAATTTTTTTTTATGCTGTGTCATATACTTACATGAAAATATTATGTATATTTATATGTCCATAAAGTTCATAGGCTAAGTACTTCTCAAAACGGATTATTATAGCAATGTTAAAAGTACATGTATGTAAATGAATACTCAAATAAATCTAGTCTAGTAGTAGGGTACTATATATAAACATATTACTTTGCAAATGCTCTCCTTTTCTAGGCTCAAGTACAAGTCTAATTATAGTCCAACAGTAATCAACTAATATATTAACACTCCATTTTCCTTTGAAATGCTTTTCATTGTAATATCTTAATGGAAACAATCATTAGGTTAACCCAAGGTTTGACAGGAAGGAATTCAGATAATGCAGAAAACCATTACTCTGTATGAATTTATAAGTTTATCTTCATTATCCTGGGAATTTAGTGATTTATGAATATAATGAAAATTTTTGCAAGTATCTAAACGCTGTCCCAGCAGGGAGTTCTGCCTAAGTTAACATTGCGTTAGACATTTCATCTCTGACCATTTCTCTTATTGGCTAGCAAAAATCCCTTCTTTAATTTTTCCTTGGGAATTTCTGTCTTATGTATAAGAAACACTTGACTGTCCTACTCCAGAGCTTTTATATGGTCTTTTATTAATACCAATTTGATATGATGAGGAGATAAAATTATATTTTCTGGTTTCACTACTGGCTCGTAAATAATGATTTTTTTCAACGGTGTTAAGTTCTCATGTTTCTTCAGCTGTATTAGTATATAATTCTGATCCCTAACTCAACTGTCCTATTCACCAATAAAAAAAAAGTATTATTTACCATAACTGCATGTCTAATAAAAGAGTTATTACTTAAATCTCCAGACGCACATTCCAACTGTTTTTCATAGTATACTTTTTCAATAAGAGTTTTCATAACAACATTTGTTAAACTCATATTGATTCATAACAGATTTATTTTTTTGTCTTCAGATTTTTTTTTGTCTTCTGATTCATAACAGATTTTTTTTTTGTCTTCAGTCATTGAACTGATTTGACGCAGCTCTCCAAGATTCCCTATCTAGTGCCAGTCGTTTCATTTCGGTATACCTCCTACATCCTATATCCCTAACAATTTGTTTTACGTATTCCAAACGATCCCTGCCTGCACAATTTTTCCTATTACCTGCCTTCAATATCAAAGCGAATATTTCAGGATAAATTGATATGTGGCCTGTAAGTGTCTTTTCTTTTAACAATATTTTTCCAAATACTTCTTTTTTCATCGATTTTCCACAACACCTCTTCATTTGTAACTTTATCCTGCCACCATCTGATTTTTAAAATTCTCCTGTAATACCAAATTTCAAAAGCTTCTAATCTTTTCTTTTCATGTACTCTAATCGTCCAAATTTCACTTCCATATAAAGCAACGCTCCTCCAAACGTATACGTTCAGAAATGTTTTTCTGATGTTTAAATTAATATTTTATGTAAGGAAATTACTCGTATATTTCAGACTGAAAGCTCATTTTGGTTGTGCTATTCGGCGTTTTATATTGCTCCTACTTCGTCCATCTCTAGTAATTCTACTTCCCAAATAACAAAATTCTTCTACCTCCATAGTCTTTTCTCTTCCTATTTTTATATTGAAATATTATATTTTTATTCTCTTCCTATTTTTATATTTCTATTACATTTAATTTACTTTCATTTTGATCTTGTTTGTTTTCATGTGGTAGTTCTTG
>JAAAKQ030030768.1:0-17223 GCA_010016005.3 Zanna intricata
TGCCTGACCGGGATTCGAACCCGGGACCTCCGGATGAAAGACCGAGACGCTACCACTCGGCCACGGAGGCCGGCATTAGTCTATACTAATCCAGTAAAAGATTACATCATAATTTCAGTTTAGTTTTACATCTTTATTTTAGCTTAGTTTACAAAAATCGGTCAGTCGGACCTGACGTCGACGGATTTCTTATTTCGCGAACGCACAAACATACATGCATTCAAATGGAGAATTATTTAGATTCGATTAATTTAATTCTTTATTTACATGAGGGATATAAACAATTAAAAATGTTTAATCTTTAGTCGATAATCTTTCACCATTCTTTCCCTACTTGAAATCAACATACCGTCATTAAAGAAAACTGTTTCTGATACTAGAATTAAAATGGAATATACAATCGGTATATCCTACCGATGGAATTAATGCATCGGTAGAATATACAGTATATATTCTACCGATGAGAGATATTCCGGTTAGAGCCTTTTGAGGTTTTTGAAACGTACTTATTATATGGTATAGGTCTCATTGAATGGATATATGTAGTATACATACTTGTTTTTGCTATTAGTAACACCCCTACTTTCCTTAAAGGACCTTTTTCAAGCCCTAAAAAATCTATATATATATGTATGGGGGGGGGGGGAGAGAGAGAGAGAGAGAGAGAGAGAGAGAGAGAGAGAGAGAGAGTTTTATACACACATAAACGGACGGACGCGCATAAAGGCTATATATTTGAAAAACTAGGCTATATTATTTAACCTGCAATAGAAATTTACACTCCCTGAAGAACATTCTTGGTGTTAGTGTTACCTGAAACTGATCCAACGTGATTAATTGATTTAATTACTAAGTGTCAGTACTGAAAACCGGTAACCAACTATTAACTAGTAAACTATCCTAAACGTTAGAACTCCTAAAAGAAATACATTTTATTAGTATAAACGCTCTTAATCTTGAAAATCTAAGACAATACCCGCAGGTAATCCCCAAGAAAGGCGTTTATGAGAATCATTAAATCTGTAATATTTTACCCTGGTTAAAATAAAATTACTGAAACGAGAGAAAACGGCTGAAATATATAAGAAAGCAGCTAGCTAAGATAAAACGTTAAGTAAATTTGAAAAAAATTTTCAAAGAAAATAAAAAAAAATATATGTGATTTTAATTTCAAAAAGCAATAACAATGATACTATCTTGTAATGTATATATTTAGTAAGGAAGGTGGGATTCTATGTGGTTAGAAAAAGAATTAAGTTCATGGAGATTAAAAGAAATCATCCGTTTTACATTTTATTTTTTCACTGTTGAACAAATTTTTTAATCTATTTTATCTTAAAATGATTATTTTCTCATTTTAAAACAGATAACACATTTAAAAATTTTATTTTTTCCACTTTAAAAAAATAAATTCATAACCTGTAATGATTTATTTTTTATGTTAGTAATAGAAAATTATTATTCTTTATCAATAAAATTTTACATTTTAATAATCTTCAGCTCATTCTGTTCGTCTCATAAATGCCTAATATATGATTCCTCTTTTTTTCTTTTTTTTTTAATAAACGGTTTACAAATGTAACAACTTCTCCAAGAATGGGGCTAATTGTTAAACATTTTTACTGAAATTTTCAACTTTTTAGATATAACCGTAAATTCCTAAAAAAAATTTAATTTAAAATATAATAAATAGGTTTAGTGTAATATTCTTTTCTTTAATTGTAATATTTCTTATGACTGATCTTTGTCTTTTTTCTGTTTAGCCTCTGGTACCACCGTAAGGTATTACTTCAGAGGATGAATGAGGATGATATGTATGAATGTAAATGAAGTGTAGTCTTGTACATTCTCAGATCAACCATTCCTGAGATGTGTGGTTAATTGAAGTCCAACCACCAAAGAACACCGGTATCCACGATCTAGTATTCAAACCCGTATAAAAGTACTAGGATTTAAACCTTAGAACTCTCGACTTCGAAATCAGCTGATTTGCGATGTCGCGTTAACCACTAGACCAACTTGATGAGTTCTTACAATTGACCATTTTTTTTTTTCAGTTTAGCCTCCGGGACCACCATTAGATATTGCTTCAGAGGATGAGTCGAACGATAATTTTTGTAGCGTGTAAAAATGCCATGCCTGACCGGGATTCGAACGCGGGACCTCCGAATGAAAGGCAGAGACGCTACCACTCGCGCTACGGAGTGGTAACGTCTCGGCCTTTCTTTTTTTTTTACAACTGACGTAAATCAAATTAACTCTTAATTTTTTTTAACTGCTAAGCGATTTTAATTATCTGAACTCACAAAACCATAATAGAAATTATTTTAAATGTTAACTGGTTATATTTCGGAAAATTTAATCGGTTCATAAAACGGTCATATTATAGGATATTTATTAATGTCCTACAAGACTGATATTTATTAGTGTTAGAAATGAGAGGTTTCTAACGAGTGACCACTGAAGAAGTGTGAGATTGAATTTCAGTGTATAATATCCCCAGAATAGTGTTTTATATGATTTTGGTTTAATAGTCTTGCATGGTTATTAATTTTTTTTTTTTTAATTTTTGGACAGATACAGAATATAATTAATGTTTTTTCCCTGAATGAAGAACCATAAGATTATCAATACCTCAGAAATCACAAACATTTGTGCAGCCACTCCTTGAGGAATAGCTTCCTAAAATTCCTTTTTAGGAGGTACAGGAAGCACTTAACAAATAAGCCTGGGCCAACAAACTTTATCTTAATCTACACGGCTGTTCTTAGATATCGTGAGGATGTTTAAAGAAGCAAGCAGTCACGGCGACGTAAAGAAAGATTTCTCAGTAAGCAATGGTAGCAAAAAAGTCGTTCAAACTAGTATACGATCGATGATTGCGTGTAACTATAGAAAAACGAGGTGCTGTAGAAGTAATGTTATTAATATAAGGTTTTTTTTTTACCCAGTTTATGGTTGATTTTAAGGTTTATTACGGCTTTATTATTATTTACATTTATTATTATTGTGAATACAATATATAGATAGAAGAGAGTGCATGAGGTAACGGATTAAACCGGTCGGGTCCCTGTAGTTGCCAATAGTAGTGTTGATGGTCCGACGAAGAGCGAGTATTAGTGTGGCAGGGCACAGTTGAACTGTGGCACTCGGCATGAGAACATAGCATAGCACAGCGCACAGAAGCGCAGCAGGTCACTGTCCGTCCACACTTCCCTTCCGCCCCGTTGAGTACCTCTCCATCACGGGACACAGTCGGCTACTCGACATAATAACTGCCGTGCCATCATCTTCATGATCGTCATCACAAGAAATAGGCATCTAGACAGTTACCGCAATAATCATTACGACAATCCATCAATTTCAACTTAAATACATGAGCACATTTCATTTGTTACCGACACACGAAGATACTTGCGTGTCCGTGTCAAAAGATGAAAAGCCTCACACAGTCTAATTATAAAATATCTGACACAATCTTTTAGAAACTAAAAATAGATTTCTTATTTACAAACAATAAGTGGTAAATTATTTTTTTTTGTCAAAAAATATTGTTATTTATTAAATTCTAAATTAATAAATTTAAAAAAAAATTAATTCTACTATAGAAGTATAATTTCAAGTATAGTAGGAATTTTATATATGACATAAATTATAATTCGGTTTAAGCTATTTACGTTACGACCAAAACTCAATTCAATCCAGTTCACGAACTGGCCGACCAATTGCAGTATTGGCCAATGTAACTGTCGGATGCCGAATAAAATATGCATTATTATTCCTCATTAGCTAATTAGGTAATGTTTTTGAATAGGTCTCGATAATTATTCTGGCAAATAAAACATTCCTCAATTATTATCCAACTTGAAAATATGGACAGAGAATAATTTGTAAGTGTGGAAAATGAATAGTTATAACTATGAAAAAAGAATAAATAAATTATCTACCCGTTTCTTAAAAATTATTTGCCATAAAAACGTAAATGTCAATCAAGATAACATGAATCTTCGTAAATAAACATATATTTATATAGTTTTATATACTCAGTTTTTCGTTATTTAATTGGCTCTTATCAACCGTTCTCTTGCACCAATCATATATTAATAAAAGTAGGTAAAACTGAGATAAATTTGAATGACCAATACTCGTGGATAATAGAAATGAAAAGGAGAGAGATTTATCAGTTATGATTGATAAACAGTTTGAATGAAGGGAGGATAATATTTTATCTGACTGGTAGACAAGATCGTATTAAATATTTATCTGAGCTGCCGTTAGGAAGAAACCGTTTGCGTTTTCAATGAATTGTTTAGATAAAAATGTATGACTATTTTTAAAATAGGTGTAAATTGGAAAACTTGACTGTTTATACTAATTGAACTATTTTTCAGCTAATAAATTTTATTCTGTTTCAAAGTAGTAATGAGTTTTCCCAAATGAATTTTAAAATACAGAATATTTGAAATTCATTTAGAATGATGATTTGCTCTGTTTCTATTATTTTAGGTTTTTTCTTTTTACAATAATCTTTGCTTAATTTCCTGTACTAATAATAAAAATGAAATCATAATCATCATGAATCTCACTTTTTTTTAAAGGATCTTTTAACTAGAAGGCATTCCGACGGTTCCTTAAAAGTCAGGTGATTGATAACGGTATCTGTACCTATTACTCAGAAATCTTTACCAATCAAAATGTTTTTTTTTTTTTTTTTTTTAAATGACGTATACTTAAATAATATTTTTTAATTTATATACTAGATTTATTTTTTTCAAAATGTAATAACAAGTCAGTTGAAAATCAACAGATTTACCTTGTAGAATGTATTAAATTAACAGCAGAGCCTGTGCATTTAAAGAACATGAAAATTATATTAAGTTATTTGCAATAGAATTGCTAATGGGCTGTTCCAGTAGATTCTAACAATCTAACAGTACTAAAGGAGGAAAAAATTGTTCCTTTTTCAATAACTATAATTTTGCTACTGGTAATGACTTATGTACAGATTTTTCATTAAAAACAACTTTTTATTATCAAGTCCCATTAGTTTATGCTTTTATTTAAGTACTAATAAAAATGATAAAAAACATTTTTACAATTTTTCATTCTGAAACTTATTACAGTAAATTTTACAATTTTTCTCCTTGTTAAAGAAATATTAATGAAAATTAGTACCAACTAATATTTTATACATTTTATCGATAGATGTCGGTTCTAATTCGCTAAAAAAATATTTAATAGTAACAAAATAACAGCACTCACACACACACACACTCATACACTCACTCACACACACACACACACACACACATATATATATGTGTATATATATATATATATATATATATTAAATGGTTATCTCGCAGCTAAATTCCGACTGCGAACATCGACCGCTATGAAACAAGCTAACAAGAAGCTATCCAAGTAAGAAAACAAGAATATTAGTGCTCATTTTTCATCTACTTACATTGCATTAATAAAAACAAAACCCCATCAACCGTCCCTAACTTGTTATTGTACTCGATACAACTACCGCCGTTGTTTCCATCGCTTATGACTGCTGTATTGTTATACTTGTAAAAAAGGATAACGCTAACAAATACTGAAACAAACTGGCATTAATTATATACGTATGAACCATGGCAACGCACGGAGTAATAGCCACGTGCATATTCTACTTTTAATATGAATTCACATCATCTAAGCATGTTTCATGGTGTATATTATTTGCTTTGAAGAATCTAAGGTACGTAATTATATTTTCAGGTTCCTTCAAGAATTAAAAACAACATACAAAATCGGGCTGTCAAATCACTGTTAAATCTACCGATAAATTTTACGATATAAACAAATATTTAGTTATTTATTTTTTTTTTTTACGTTTACATTAACGAATTTCAAATGTTTTTTTCATTATAAAAAAAATATCCGTTACTGTCAAACAAAAAAATACAATCATTATCGTTTTCAAAGCACAATACTTCTGCCTAAAAGAATGGACCTTACTTTGCTTCATTTTAAATCGTAAAGATAATTGATCGAAATTTTTTAAAAGATTTGATCTAAAAGATGATTTATTTTACTGTTAAATAATTTATTCATTTTATTAAAAACATTTCTTTAAAAAAAAAATTGTTCTGGCGATGAGTTTTTAAAATATAATTAATAGATAAACCAATGTTTCTTTTGCATCTGTATAATATGAATCCATCCGTATTTAAGACATTACCAATTAATATTTATCAAATATTTCTTTGATCTGTTTGTTAACGTTAAGTAATTGTTTCACTACTATTTCAAATAAATGTAAAGAAAACAAAAGTATGTTGACATGAGGCAATGTATGTACTAAAGAAGGACGAATCGAATTACCGAATAAATACTTAAGTATCATGTAAACAGAGTACTGAAATACTTAAAACGTAATAAAAAAAGAATAGTATTAGTTAAGCAAGCATTTAATAGAAAAAAAAGAAGCAGTACTTAGAAAACGGGTGTTAGACCTGAAGAAGCTACTTCCATATGTAATAAGTGACACAAGGACATTAATAAAAAGTAAAGGCTGAAATCATTAGGTATATGTGGACATGGAGAAGATTTAATGTGCAGAAAAAGTGAAAAGAGAAGACCTAATGAGAATAGTAAACAAAAATAGAAGCTTAAGAAGAACAATTCAGAGTAAAAAAAGTATAACTGGCAACAACATTCCAGGAAAAAAAAGAATCGATTAAAACATGGCTAAAAGTTTAAAAATATGGTTGGAAGTTTAAAAACGACTGAGTCCAAAAAAAATTAAAATTAATAGATAGTCCAAAAGTCTTCTTTATCAAAATGATCTGTTATTGTATAAGAGATGTTAAGGATGTCGACATCTGTAGAGCCAACGCATCTTTGGTGTGTCTGATGAGAAGACTTTCTCTGCACTGACACGAGTACTGCTGTATACTCGTGTTGTTTGGCTGTACAATAACCTAATAGTTGAAAGGAATATCAGATAAATTTGGATCTCCTAATCTATCGTAAACAAACAACCGATCAACCGGTCTGAGATGATCTGCGTAATAAAATAGTACGTATTTACTTGTATAAAATGTTTATTCCTGTTCAATATTAGTATCATATTGCGCTCAAGAAAATTACAAGCAGTAATAAAAGAACAGAAGGCTTATCGGTCAATATTAAAAAAAAAAAAAAAGTCATTAGTAATAATTTACATTTTTCAAGATTAAAAATAGATAAAAGCAAGTATAAATAGTAAAGTACAAGGGGAAAATCAGAGGCTGATTTTTTTTTTAGTTTATATAAATTTATTTTTTCTTAAATTAAAAAAATAAAACTGAAACTTCTGTAACATAGAAAACCTTTAATTTGAGTAGAAAAATAAAAACAAGAGAAAACTAATCTCTTAGGCATAAAGAAAAATCGAAAAAAAAATTTCCCTTAATACAGAATTAAAACTTTTGTTGTAAAAAATAAAAATTAACAAAGATCTAACATTCTTCTAACTGCAGAATCAGCTGACGTAAATTGCGTTGGTGAAGACACGTTTTGGAAACTAAACATATATTATGTCAGTTAGGGTGAAGAAAAACGATTGTTGTTACTATTAGACCGGTGATCGAACGAAAGTTCTAAAATCATAAGATTTAAAATTTAGTTTCTACGTTTAATACTGCTTACCTATCTTAGCTTCATTCTTTTATCTCTTGTTAAAGCGTTTCAGAACTACTCCATTATCAAAACTTACTGTACTGATACTTTATATTTCTGTTATTCTATATAATATAATATGGAATATAGAGTAGGGCGTTGACTAAACCTATATCAAGATTTCGATTAAAGTACAATAAGAGTTTTTATTAATATGGAAAATAAAATAAACTAAAATTTGTATAGTTATGAACTTAGTTGCTATTTTTTGATTACATCTCGTGAAATTCTATTGCGGTTTTACTGCTTTTTTTTTATTTTGTTTTTTTTTTTACAGTATATTTAAAAACTACATAGTTATAAAAAAGGACGTTGAATACCGCGGGACAAAATATCGAAGAATGTAATGTAATTTCGGTATAAATTCAGTTAAGCATACTTTACTTCGCCCAAAATAGGATTTGCCCGAAAATCTAAACTTGAAGAATATGATTGGTAGAATAGCAGAAAATTACAGGCTTTAAAGATTTCTTGTTAAAATATTGCAAATATGAAGAATACGTAAAGTTTAAAATTAATTTTATTTTGATAAATTTTTTTTTAAAAAATCTAAGTAAAGTTTCATAAGAAATATTAGTTATATGGTAAACCGACTTGGAAGGTTGCTAGAACTATGAGAAAAAAGTTGTTGGAGGAGTTTTTAAAAAATAAGATTTGAATAAATAATGGTATTAACTGAAGAAGAACATAGCAAATAGATAAGGATTAAGATTAACTCAAGTAGAAAGAAATGATGATATGCAACAAGTCAGACATATAATGATGTTGCAAAAAAGACTTGGATGATATTACATAGCCATTTTTATATATATATATTTAATTTATCCAGATGGAAAGTGAAAGCAAAATACTGAATAAATGATATTTTTAGAAGGATGTTGTCTTGCCCCCTTTATCCTTAAATCAACCGATATCAAGAATCACCAAAGTTAAGTTACATAAAATAGTTGTTAAACCTGCTGTTATACAAAGGTTGTATCATCAATTAAAATAAAAAGTATGAATTCAGAAATTAAAATTATGAAAACTAATTAGTAAGAAGGATTTATCAATCTGTAAGTGATACAATGTTAATTGGTAGAAGAAAACAAAAATGTAAGAACTGGATAAAAAAAACTTTTGATTGCAACAATAAGAGGAGTGGAAGGTAGTGGGATCGCTAGAGTATATTCATCAAAGAGAAAACGAAGAGTTAATTAGGAAATTATTAAAAATTGTGAAGTGGATAACAAAAGGTTATATATTAAGACCAAAGAAGAGATAACCGATTAAGGGATTGTAGGGAAAGACGTGAAATTTATGAGAGAAACCTAGAAACCCTGGGATGTAAATTGAGAAAGATATGGGATAAGCGGAGTTTGAATTATTACAATGATTTTGATTATAAAATTACTTAATCCTTTTTTCATTGATTGAATGACACACACATACAGGCATTGTAGACTACATTTTGAAGATCCTTGTACGGCAGTGAGAAATTAAGGAAAGCAACGATTTGTTAGTGTACAATTTGCTTTAACTCCTCTTAATTTTTATTAAATTGCATTTAACATTAAAACCTACTTTTAGGAGTTTAAACATTAAATACTCAATTTCTTTTCATATCCTATACTTTCAATATTTTAAATTAAATTTAATTATGAAGACTCGTTCATCTTTTATACATTTTTAAAAATTCTTGGTTAAATATATTAGTTATAAAACTATTAAAAAAAAAGTTTATTATTAAAATAAAATTAATTTTTCAAATTGTGTATTTACAAAACTGAAGTAAATATAATTTTTGTATTATCAAAAAAAGAAGATGATTCTTCGTATTAAAAGCTAACTTTCAAAATTAAAAGTATAGATCACGAAAAAAATTGGGTATTTAATGTTTAAACTATTAAATTTAGATTTTAATGTAAAATGCAATTTAATAAAAATTAAGAGGAATTAAAGTAGATTATACACTAACAAATTGTTTCTTAACTTAATTTTTCGTTGCTTACGTAACAGAATAATTATTACAGAATATGTTCTAAATACCTATACGGTGTGCTCACACACTCGATTTCGATTTATACGGAAGTTCCACTTTCCATTTTTATTTTCTATTAATAGAACACCGGTAGTACTTTTGCGTATAAGAACAATATTACCAGCGTTACGTTTGTCATAATTGCCTGTAATGACAGCTAGTATATATATATATATATATATATATATATATGAGTTTAGGTACGATAAGTAATCTTTGGTTTTTGGCATATGATCTATGCTTGAATTCTAAGTCTCTCTTTATATAAGTCATTTTAATAATGAATTTTTTTAACAAAAAAAGAATATTTTCACAAAAACTTTTTTATATTTAAAAAAATAGCTGTAATTTTATTTGAACTTAAAAACGTAACGTTTACTTTTTATAAATTAAATTACTGTTCGTTAATAAATATTAAACACATTTTTAAGAAGTTATTTTTCAATTTAGTTTTATTTAATAATTCTTTAAATTTGTAATATAACTAACCGTCTTGATTAAATAATAATAATGGAAATGATTCATTTATTTCATTTTTTCTTAATATTTTTTTCGAGATTTGTCGTTAGTTATTTCTTATGATGATTAACTGCAATCTAAATTATTTATAATGAAAAAAAAAACCTTTTTCAGTCTTTTTGGTTCTACTTGGAAAAATGGGTCAACAAACTAAAAGAAAAGAAAACAGAATTCTTTTATATTAATTTGTTTTTAAATATAAAGCTATAAGTTATTTTTAAAATTTTACGTGTAGAGGATTTATTTCCACCTCAGTAAAAACGATTTTTAGTTTAGTTTTTTCCAATAAGGATACATTTTAGAAAAAAAAAGCAACTGATAAGGTCAATGATTAAAGCATATAAAATGTGTAAAATTAAAAAAAGTTTTTTAAAGATTTAAAGAGTGGGGGCTGGTGGAAAATACTAGTTTCTTTTTTTATAGATATAACACAAATTAATAAGGTTAAATTGGCCAAATCATAAACGGTAAAAAGGAAAGAATTAAATCTTTACAACTGGTAAAAGACCACAACATTAACCAACATCTACTTTCAGCTATTTATTTTTCCATCAATCTCAGTTAAAATAAGACTCGATAGTCAAAGTGACGTCATTTTATGAATTCACTTTTTAACCCACTCTTTTATTAATGTTAGAAGTTTTTTCTTTGTATATATTACTTTCTTTCCTTTCAAATACGAATTAAACTAATAGAAATATTATTTTCTCACTTTAATTACGCTTTTGAAACATCAACAATACATGTAGTAATATTAACAATACATGAGTAAATAAAGTGGATGAAAAATATATCTTTTCATATTTTATTTATGACTCTTTTCTTCTTTTTGTAAGGAAGAATATCGGTTGTAAAATTTACTGATACATTGTATTTTTAAAATAATATATTTTTATACATTATATTTTTCGTAAACATTATATTATTTATACGAATATCGGCTGATTTTTTTGTAAATTGTTTCATTAGAAAATACAAATATTTAATAATATTTTTTTTATTTTTAAAAGATCAGAAAAATATTTGAATAGGAAATGTTTACCCACAAGTGGTAACCTTTCGATAAATGAAAAAGAAAAATTAAAACTGTACTTTAAAAATTAAAAAATGTTGTTTTTATTTAATTTCAAATAAAAAAATACTAACATTCCTTTACTGTTTTTTTCTTTCTTAATTTTGTGAAAGTTTGCTGATATAAATATGCTAAAGGATTTCAATTTTTTTTTATCATTATAAATTTTATTTTCAATAATTGTTTCATTCTTTAAAATGATTGAAGAGTGGATATAATCATTTTATTTTAATCATTAAAATGTTTTAATATTGATATGTTATTTTGTTAAATAACAAGTTAAGCATTATGTATAATAACTAATACAGCATTACGCCTCTTAATATTTATATATGAATATACGTTAGTAATTAGACTCGGTAAGTGAAAGTATAAATTTTTGGAAAATTTTTAGAATTTTTGGGAAGTATAAATTATAAACCGTTATAATTAATATAATTCTTTTAAATTTATAAATGATTGAGCTTGATCGTTATTTCCTTCCTCTAAGACAAGAAAAACAACGAAAATCATTAGCAGCTTGGTCCTACGTCCAACATCGTACAAGAAATTTATTTGTGATTCAAAATGATTAAGCAATTGCACATAACCAATTAATCACAAAATTATAATTTATTAATATGATCGAATCACAAGGTTTACCGGCGTAGGGATTCTTGTATTCGACTGATAAAATAAAAACTAACAATGTGATAAAATGTTTTATAAATAGAAGATGAAATACAGGAGTATCAATAGATAAAATACTGTTTAATAATTATTAATAGAAAGGCAGTAATAATATGTGATAATGAAAATAAAAACTCTTTTAATTTTTAAAGGTCTTAGAGTCACTAAAATAGATTAAACAATTTTATAAAACCTTGATATAAATATTAAATATATATATATATATATTTTTTTTTTAACCTCCGGGACCACCATTAGGTATTGCTTCAGAGGATGAGATGAAATGGAAATTTTCTAGCGTGTGAAAGTGCTATGCCTCACTGGAATTCGAACCCGAGACTTCCGGATGAAAACCCGAGACGCTACTTCTAGCGCCACGGAGACTGGCGATTTAAATCCATATAGCAATTTCTTTAGTTGCAATATTTCTAAAAATTTATTTATTACATATTCCTTACTTACAATAATGAATAATATTATCATACGTGATGGAAATTTGTTCTTAGACATTAATAAAGAAGTTGCAAAGACGTATTTATATCGAAATATTTATGTCTTTAATCTAATTATAATAATAATAAACACTGTTACAAGTAAAAATTAATTTTTATTATACAGTTTACATAATTTTAATATAAAAATATGTCACAGAAACAAAATAATTACAAATATACGCTCAATAAATACAGAAGAAGACTGTAACTGGTGTATTAATGATACAGGGTTTACAATAAGGCTATTTATGATTTTCGATTATTTGCTTGTCTGATGAAAGATAACGAATAAGAGAACTTTATTAGTAAAATCTTTACGTACGAGGGATATCTCTAAAATAAAGACCGCTGGGAAATTTCTCTTCTTAAGGTTGGCGAACCTGTGTGTCGTTCATGGCCACACTAATAATGTACACATTACATTGTACGCATTGTTGTCTAAAACTTTTCGCGTTGTAGTATCTTTGATTATGTGTCAGTTATTAAGTTATAAAATGAATAGAAAAATCGATGTTGCCACCGACTGTGAAATACGTACGTGGAGTCATACGTTTTTTAAACCATCAAAACTTTAAGCCGGTTGAAATATATAGGCAGTTGGTTGCTGTGTACGGTGATAATGTAATGAATGAAAGAAACGTCCAAAAATGGTGTGAAAGGTATAGAAATAACAAAATTAATGCGATGATGAGGAACGTTCGGGAAAGCTCTCGATCATCACCGAGGACTTGTTGAAACGCGCCGATGATGAAATCAGATAAGATCGTCGCTCAACGATTTCTGACCTGGCCTTTTTTTCCTGATGTTTCAAGAGTTGTTATCGGTCGCATTATTCATGACCATTTAGGGTTTAGAAAAGTTTGTGCACGTTGGGTTCCGCAGGTCTTAACGGAACGTCACAAAAAAATCCGAACGGATTCTTCTTTGGAATTTTTGATGCGCTACACAGAAAAAGATGATCAGTTCCTTAATTCAATTGTTATCGGCGATGAAACATAGATTACGTATTACACGCCAGAGAGAAAACAGCAGTCAAGTGAATGTCGTCATTTTCAAACCGACCAGACCAACAAAGGTTAAGGTACAGTCACTTGAACGTAAACTTGATGGCCACAGTCTTTGGCCATCTACTACTGGTTTAGCATACTACTGAATGATTTCATGCAACGTGGAAAGATTATAAATGTAGAAGCCTACTGCAAAACTCTTCGTAAGTTACGTATGCAAAATCGGCGACGTGAGCGGCTGACCGACGGCGTCATCCTGCTGCACGTTAGTGCATGTCCACATGTTGCGGGTCCGACACGTGATTTACTGAGAATATTTGGATGAGAAATTTACGATCACCCACCATATAATCCGGACTTAGCTCCTTCTAATTACCATGTGTTTGGAAAATTGAAAGAATTTTTGGGTGGTAAGCAATTTGTGGGTGACGATGAACTAAAAAATGCTGTTAATTAGTGGCTAAATGGACTGGCGTCAGAAGAATACGACGAGAGTATATTGAAGCCGGTGTATCGCTACGATAAGTGTCTCAACTCATGTGCCGATTATATAGAGTAATATATGGTATGTAGTTTAAGTTGAATAAAAAATATTATAAAGTTTTCAGAATATATTTTTTTACAATGAAACGGTCTTTACTTTAGAGATAACCTCTTATATAATGGAACATTTATAACTAAAACATTGAAGGAGAAGCTTTCTATTGCTATCTAATATCCGTTTTAGGGATGAGTTAATAAAGGTGTTATAAGTATTAGCAGGTGATAAAAACAGCCAAAATCCCTGAAAATCTAGGATATTCTTTATGGATGACACGTTTGTTTCTATAAAAATGTTTGTCGAGAAGACGTTAAGCAAAAATAAATATTAAAATACATGAAACAGATAATTATAAGATGTATAGGATATAATAAATAATATACTTTAAAATTAATTCCTTTTTTAATTCATATACTAAATTTTTTAACTTTCTGTACAGATTTTACCTCATATACATCCCTTTATAATAAAATTAGCTAAACCTGGATGTTTTAATACATGACAAATCCACCCATGTTTGACTATTTTTCAAGATTCTGCAGTAAATTTCTCCACTCTCCTGTTCGTTTAAGACCATTTCATTCCGAATTATATCAAGCCAGAGAGTGCATTTTCCATATCCTCTTGTAACTTCACATTATTTTTTTCTTTTCCTTTTTCTTAGTTTTTTTTTCACTACCATAAAACGGTACATTCCACATAAATATTTATTTTAATTTATTAATTTTACCACCTGAATAATAAACTACTGTTACTTTTGATATATTGTGTTCTCCTATGTTTAATATTTAATCCGCATTTTATTCTCATTTCTTTTACTGTTTTCATTAATATTGTTTTATTTTTATTTATTTTTAGTTAAGTTTTAAGTTTAAAATATTACCATGAAATAGGAAGGAATGGAGAAAACAACAAATTATTTATGTGAATGATGTCAAATACAATTTATGTTTAATTAAAATAGATTTAACCTACTGATTTTTATTAAAACGAAAGAAATATATACATATAATTAGTAATAAAGCATGTTTACTAAATTCATTAAATGTGTGATGTAATAAATATGTTAAAATTCCAATTGTAAATCGTTCAATTTAAAATATATATATATATATATATATATATATATATATTTTGAACTATTTTATGCGATGTTAAATGATATAGTATGAATACATAATAACAATAAGTATAATGTATGTGATGGCAGTATAATATAGTAATAGTAACATTAGTGGTAGAAAAGTTATGATTCAGGATGGAAGGTGTGTCAAACAAGGCGGTGGCAGCAGCAGAGCAAGCGTACCGTTACCTTCTGGGTTTAGGTCAAGGTACGACCGTAGTAGTTGTGGTAGTACGGATGGATGTTTATTCCACAACACGTATCTCCCTGCATATGATTTCTAACGTAATTTTAATACATAATATAAAAATATTTCAATTTAAACGTTAAAAACAATTTTTTTTCCTATTAAAATTCATCGTTAATAATGATCCATTTTTATTATTTCCCGTACGTGTAAAATTGTGTCCGGTATCTGATATCTTCACGCTCAATATATTATGTAAAATTAATCTGAATGCAGTGTTCCAAAACTATTGCAATGATCATACGGTATCATAAATACCGTTTTTTTTTCGTATTTTTATTTTCTACATTTACATTTTTAAATAAAAGTGATATTTTCCTTATTTAACTGTAAAATATTTTTCGCATTATGTATTTAAAACTAATACAATATTTAAAAGTAATTGCGTATTCTAGCAAATATATACATAATTTTAGATAATTATTGACTTGATGTAATTTATAGTAGAAAATAATTCCCATTTTTCTCTCACCTCATCATTAATTTTTAGTTAACATCACTTATAAATTTTTTTTCGTTAATTTTCTACTTTTAATATTTAAAAACCATAAATGGTTTTAACCTCCGGAATCACCGTTAAGGTATATCATCAGAGGATGAGATGAATGAATTGTAGCGTGTGTGAAAAATGCCGTGCCTTACCGGGATTCGAACCCGGGATCTCCGGGATGAAAGGCCGAGACGCTACCACTCGCGCCATGGAGGCCGGCGAATTAATATTTAATAAATAATAATAAGCATTTAAAAAAGTATATCAAATTATTGTAATCTTTTAATTCCGCTTTCTTCCTTTTTTTTTTTTTTTTTTTTTTTTTTTTTTTTACATCTGGATGTATTTTCAGCTCCTCCCTCATTTTATGTATATCTTATTTATTTAATTTTCCTGAATTCCCTTGATAAGAAATGAATCGATACGTATTGTAATAAAAAATATAATTCCTTTGAAACAAGAAATTTATTAATTATAAAATGAAACGTTTACATTTTTTAGTAATTTTGATTTGTTATCACATCTCGAAATATTGTTGTTAACTAGCATATTAATTATAAAATACAAATAATCGATCTGTACCTTGTTTTCATTTTGTAATATTCATATCCAACTTGATTTATACGTTGTAATTGTTAAAAAAAAAATCGTTTAATATGAGTTTTCAAATATTTCGATTCGTATTAAATATTACTTGTCGACAGATTTTTAACTACTATGAATTAGAATCGATAAAAAGTTATGAATTATTTTTAATACTGGAACCAGAAACAAAAGGGTTATCTTATATCGTTGATCGCAGTTTATTTCTAATTAAATTAATAATAGAATTAATAATCAACTAAAAACATCTTTTGTAAAAAAAAAAGTTAACAAATGCATAAGTAAAGAGGATTTTTCAAGACGATTTGAGAATTTTTAATTTTCAGAGATAACAAAACTCAATAAAGAAATATTACAATTAAAATATAAAAATGAGGTAATTCATTTTAAGAAATGTAGTTAACCCAACCTTTTTTTGTTTGCTCTATTAGAGTAACTGAAAATTAAAGACCGTCTAAAGGTGTCTTTCCTAAAAAGCAATATAAATAATACGTTCTCCGTGTACATCCATGAAACGTTATTTTATTACGGTTTCAAATATTTTATATTGACACCATGATCAAAAATTGTCACGGAAAATCTTGACAAGATTATGTAAACTTAACGAACTATTCATAAGATATTTAGCCTTTTTTTTTTTTTTTTTTTTTGTTTGTTTAACCTCCGGAATCACCGTTAAGGTATATCTTCAGAGGATGGGATGAATGAATTGTAGCGTGTGTGAAAAA
>JAAAKQ030030790.1:0-17223 GCA_010016005.3 Zanna intricata
ACAATTCATTCATCTCATCCTCTGATGATATAACCTTAACGGTGATTCCGGAGGTAAAAAAAAAAAAAAAAAAAAATCTGATGATATAACCTGAACGGTGATGATTCCAGAGGTAAAAAAAAACTTCCAATTACAAAAACACTTCTTTTAAGAATAAGAAAGTGTAAATGATTTAAACCTAAAAAGAGAATAGCTGCCTTAGGGTACTGTGAAGTCCAACTCATTTATAGTATAAAATGACACTCCCTTACTTCTAATGTGTATATCTAACTACACCTCACCTGATCTTTCATTTAGATTTTAGTTTTTCACTTCATAAAAAAAAAAAAAAATTATTTATAAAAAATTGATTGGTTGTGATAAGCAATTTTTATTTTTGTCTAAAAATCTGAGTTATAAGAAATCCATTGCTAATAGACATAGTATATAGATACTTCCGACATCTTAGGATTTTTGTGCTGAGTAGAATTTTCATTTTTTGTCAAATCTCTTTCAAGAGATCTCTAATAAAGAACAAGTATTCAGAGAAAGAGCATTCATAGCAAGTAGTTCATATTACAAGACAAAATGAGATTGTCTTGAGGGTATTGATTGATCTGTTAGTTTGACTAAGTATAATGTCATTAAAGATTCCCAAATTTATAAAACACAGATGTTTTCTTATGAATATAAATTAAAGAAAAGATGTATTTCAGTGCATTATGATAGAGTAGCTAAAGGTTAATTAGAGAGAAAATTAGTATTATCACACAAGAAATCTATATAATGTAAAGATTGTTTTTATCCAGTAAATCCTTGTAACACATTCAGAAAAAATTAATAAAAATGCAATTTGATGGCTGGAATATGAAAATGTAAATATAGAGATAGTGAGAGCTAATATCAATGTAGTTAGGTAAAATTCATTGTAGAGCTGGTTAATTGCAGTCTTGCAGATCAACTCATCAAAACATGCTTGACACAGCTAATATTATATAATACAATAATATTCAAATATTATTTATTAAAACTTTTTGAACTGGCAATTTTTCATTATATTTTTTATTATTCTTTTATCATAAGTATGGAAAGATATAAAATCCTATTATATTGAAATTTTCAATGCAGTAATTTCTTTTTACTCTATGTTCAGACATCAATATTTTTGGGGTAGAAATATCCTATATTTTATATTCATTTGTACTTCCTTTTCTATATATATATATATATATATAAAATAAATGTTTCTATATTTTGCTTATTGGTCAGCTTACGAAGTGTTGTAGAAAAAAATCCCAAACTGGTTGTTCTATAGACAAACAGCAGATGCATGAAGATCAAACAACATGTGGCCAAGAGTCACATGACATCCCATCTGTCCATTCCTGCCGTTAAGTTAACTGTGAACCCCTTAGTCAAGCCATGGTCTTCATTCATATTGGACCTTGCATCTGCAGTCCATCAGAGAAATGTTAACTGTTTTTGAGCAACGTGTTAATGTGAAATTTCTTGTGAAACTAAAAATCTGCCACAGAAACTCATTCTTTGTTAAATGAAATATACAATGATGAATTTTTATTATGCAGTAAGGTTTTTGAGAGGTTTAAATGGTTCAAACAGAGATGAGAAGAAATTGGCCCACATCTAGGACGACCACATTTTTCACTATCTATGGGATTGTGAACATAAATTGGATACCTGAAGGTCAAACTGTTAATCAGCAATATTAACCTGAGGTCCACTCTCTGTGAATGAATAAGAAGAAAAAAAAAAGCTGAATTGTGGAAAAGAAAGTCATGGATTCTTCATCAGGACATGCCTTGATCCATACTGCCTTGTCTGTTAAAATGTTTTTGGCCAAGTGTGGGATCCTTGTGTTGGCCTATTCACCAGACCTTGCCCCACGTAATTCTTTTCTGTTCCCACATGAAATCTGGACTGAAAGGAATGAAATATAAGACAGTTGAAGCCTCTAAAAGAAAATGATGGAAAGCATGAACATGCTTTCTGAAAATGACTTCCAACACTGCTTTGACCAATGGAAAATTCACATAGTATGTGAACGGGAGTATATTGAAAGGGATGTTAAAATAAAGGTTATTAGAGCATTAATCAGGTTTTTTTTAGCCACACCTCATATAAATATGAAGACTTGTTTTCAAAATGGAATTTCCCAGTATTTGGGGCCCTTTAACATATCCAAAAGAATGTTTCCCATTGTTGTTTTTTAGCAAAAAAGAAGGAGCCAATAACTCTGTCTCATTCAATAATGCACTACCTTTCACTTTTTCACTGTCACACTGATGTTTAATAACGGAATGTGAAGGTGCAGCACCCCATATATGAACATTATGCCTATGTACTCGTCCAGAAACATGAAATATTGCTTGATCATTGAAAATTAACTTGTTTAAAAATCAACATCCTACTCTAACCTATTCTAAATGTCTCCAGCAAAACAAATCGTTTAGTTTTGTCCTGTGGATAAACTTGTTGTAATTCCTGATTTTTGTACAAAAGACATAAATGTCTTTTAACACACTGCGAATAGTTATTTTAGGAATGCCCAACTGTCTAGAACACTTTCACATGGATTTCATCAGGATAGGCAAGAAACTGGTTTGCACTTCTTTAATCATTTTATCAGACGCTGATTGTAATTTTGGACGTGTTTGCTTCAGCTGGCTGCCTGTTTCTAAGAGTTATTTGTCCCATCACTAAATGTTATTATTATTATTGGGGTGTCTTCATTACACGCATGACAATACTCTTTCTAATACATGTAACTATCTCAAATAAAGCAAGCTGCAATTCACATTAAACAATCTTGCTCTGCACCGCAAACATGATGACTAACAAGGATGAGCTCTTGATTATACTAGAAACATAATGCACATGTGCTTTTGCACACGTAAATTTACGAGTATTTTCTCATTCATTTAATATAATGATTTAAAACCATTTAAAACCCCACTATTATTTTATGGACACATTGTATTATTTGACTGATTTTATGCTATTAACATAATAATGACCTTGATGTAAAATACTACTTTTAAATGCCGCAGTTATGTAGGCCATTACCTAGATCATCAATGGAGTACAAGGTATATCATCTCACATTTTCAAAAGTTTATGGGTTTTATGAACATATATGGTCTAATTACAGACAAGATAAGTTTTAATTAGCAGAAAAACTGAAATATTATGCACACTAGGTTAAGTGGAATACTTACAAATGAATATAGCAAAAACAAGTATAAGCATGACCCATAACCAACATTTCCATACTCTTTTACTATGCTCCTGTAACCTTTCAGATTCTTCTCTAAGCTGTGAAAAATTCTTTTCAGCAAGCACAGATGACTTTTCAACAGTCTGAAAAAATATTACAATTTTTTTTTCTTAACAATGTATATTTATAACAGAATATGATTAACAAACACAATACAACTGATATATGATGAGTAAAATTAGTAGGCAAAACATTAAAAAACTATATAAATCATCAGAATATCAGATGCAGCTAATTCAATTGGATCCTAAATAAAACTGCATTATTATACAAAGGGCACTAGAAAAGTTTTGCATTGTGATGGAACAGATCCATCATAGGCGGTTACAAGTTAGTGAGTGTTTAGAAGATTCCACACGTCTTTATATTTATAAAGTCAATAAATTTCTAATAGAACGTGTCTGTAAAACAATAGTGAAATTTTAGATGGTTATAAATCTTGCAACAAAGCATTGCAGAGAGATGAACTATATGTTAAATGAAAAAAGAAACAACACTCCCAAGCTATTATCTGCCCAAACTGCACAAAGAATATTACCTATACTATCCATTTTCAAATATTTCTGTTTCAGCTAATGGTAAAGGTAGAAAAAAATGGGTTGTAAAGATAGAAAAATCATAACTATGTAACTTTTATAATTATTAATTTCTTACATTTTGCCTATGACTTCAAACTACATTTTTTTCTTGATTATGAATATCAAATTTGGAATAAGTTTCAATTATTGTCACATTGATATTAATTATTTTGATAAAGATAGTATACTGAAACCAGATCATTGGAAATATAAAATAAAGATAAAACTGTAGTATTTAATATATTTTGTAGTAATTTTTAAATAATCTCTAAATGAAATTAAGGAACACTGAAATGTATCACAAGGAAAAGGTTTTTTTTGTAATTAAATTCTAACAAAATTATTCCTATAATTTTCTTTTAATAAACTGCAACAACAATCACACACACACACACAAAAAAAAAAAAGAAGCCAAACACTACATTATTTTTTGGTTAAAGGCCTTTAGACTGGTTGGCAGCAGCTCTCCACTGTTCTCGCTTATCAACCTTTCTTTTTAGCCCATAGTGAGAATCACAGTTCATATCGTCCATTATCTGTTTTATCAACTCCAACTGAAGCCTTGCCCTACAATTTCTCCCTTTCATCTGCCCTTCTATCACCCTCTTAACTGGACCTTGGTACCTAAGAATGTGCCCTATTAGCTGAGCTCTTCTTTTTAATTGTTTCAAAAAGCTACTCTCTTCAATTACTCTCTTAAATACTTCCTTGTTTAATAGTTTTCCCATCCAATTTAAGTTCATCATCCTTCTATAACATCATACTTTAAAAACTTCTTCCTCCAATTGTCTTCTCTTTTCCTCTTCACCAATTGTCCTTCACTCACAACTACGCTATGGCCATACTTCACACAAATGTTCTCAGTAATTGTTTTCTCATCTTAAGGCTTATATTATTTGCTGTAAAAAAAGCTTTTTTTCATGTTAAAAGCACTGTTTGCCTGATGCATTCTACTCATGATTTTTTTTGCTGCTTCTTCATCACCTGTTATTTTACTTCCTTAATATTTAAACTCTTTTACTTCCTGAACAGTATCACCCCTCAGTCTTATTGTTGTTCTATTCATCCTGTTCTTAGTGCATACCAGTATTTTGGTTTTATAACTGTTAATTACACATGTAAAATTCTTCTTTCGGTATCCTATGCAGAACAGTTAAAATCTGTTGCAAGTCCTCTTTGCTTACTGCAATTACAGCTATACCGAACGCAAATGTTAACATCAACACTTTCTCCCTGGATCTTTACACCTACATTCTCACATCCTCTCTAATTCTATTGACAGATAGAGATATATTCTGTTATATATATAAGTTGAACAAATATGGAGACAATGTATAGCCCTGTCTCACATTCCATTTTTAATGTTTGCTTTTTTAAGAAAAAAAAAATTATTCTTTAAGAACAGAAAATTATTCTCACTTTATTCTGATAAATATTATAAATAAGATAGTATTTATACTGTCTTATTTACAGCCCTATCAATAGTTGGAAAAAGATGGTTACAATTTACACTATTAAATGCTTTTTATGGGTTCACAAATGATATGAAAGTAGTTTTATCTTCCTTCAGTTGTTTCTCTACTACTTCTGTTAGTACTAAAATTGTTTCTTGTTCCTAGCCCTTCCTAAATCCAAATTTGTCTTCTGTTAGCAGCCCTTCTGTTCTCTTTTCTTTTCTCATTTGGATAATTTTAGTTATCTCTGATGCATGACATACTAGGCTCAATGTTCTATATTGCTCACATGATTGGGCATTTGTTTTCTTTGGTAATGGTACCAAACAATTTTGTATTGGATTATATAAATTTGTATTGCGTTTTGTAAAATCATGGAGTAATTCTCCAGTTTCATAAATATTACAGACCAATTTACTCATACATAATTCTTTTTACATTCTGTCACCAGTCCTCTTCAAGTTCTGCTGGTATGTTGTCCATTCCTGGTGCCTTTCTATTCCTTAATTAATGTAATGCCTTTGCCAACTCTTCCTCCATTATCAATTACCCCAGTTCCTCTGGTAGTACTTCCAAATTCTCTTCTGTATTTAAAATCTGATTGTCACTTTTATAAAACCATTGTTCTGGAATTTTTTTCTTAATTAAATATAATTTTTCCCTCTTTATCCATTATACTCATAGTTTTAACCTTCCTTACACTGAAGAACTTTTTAATGTCTCCAGAGGCTTTATCAATCTATCCTGCTTTCAAACAGTTGTTTATATCTTCACAGTTTTTTGGGGAATTTTTTTTATCTTGTCTCCCTTTCTAATTTTTCATTAATTCCTTGTACCTTTTTCTTCTTTCCTCATGTATCACATTTTTTTACTTTCTTCTTTCATTAATCAGCTCAATAACTTCTTCATTCCTTCCTCTTTTCATGTGTTCCCCCCCCCCCCAATTACTTTTACTGTTTTATTCAGAAAAGCCTTTTTTATTCCATTCAATTTCTGTTCAACATCCAGTTGTTCTCTTGTTTGTATGGCTTCAGTGACTTTCTCTATTTCTGCCATGTACATATTATGAACTGTTTCATCTTTTAATTTCTTAAAATTCTAATAATTCGTTTCTATTCTTGCATCTAAACTTTTGAGTTTTAATGTTGAACACATTATGACTAAATTATGGTCACTATATTTGTATCTTCTTCAAGATAACTTCTGTTGTCTTTTACTAGATTTCTGTATTTTTCCCTGCATTAAAATATAATCTATTTGTGCTTTCTATATGCCCTTAGGAGCTTTTCATGTACATCTTCACCTTGGATGGTGCTTTAATAGTGTGTTTGAAATTATAAGTTATATTTTGTGCAAAATTCTATTAATCTTTCTCTTCTGTCGTTCCTTTTACAAAGTTCATAATTCCCTACAGCTCCCCATATCCTTCCCTAATATGATAATGCCAACTCCCAGTATGAAAAAAAATATCAAAAAATATGTTATACTTTCAAATACTTAAAAAAAATAAAAGCAGCCATCAATGTTTTTGTTATAATTACAACTGAAATTAGACATACAAAATCAACTTTCACAATCTAAAAATAATTTTGAAAATAATTTCACAATCTTAAAAAAATTTTTAATAATTATTAAATTTATAATATATGTAATTAACTAATAAGTTAAATTATTTACTTGATTAAGTTCCAGTGTTAGTTGAATTATAAACACATATTATCAGACAACTAACTGACATTATGTATATAAATACATATGATATAAAGCCAAATTTAAACTGAAAAAATAGAATTTGAAAAACTAACCTCTGTATCTTTCTTTATAATTATATTAGCCAACTTAGATTGTTCTTTCATACTACGTGCTAATCCAAGCATATCATCAGCAATTTTTTCTTGTACAGAATGATGATATTTTAATAAAACATCCAAGTCATCTCCTGATGTCCCAATTTGTCTTTGACGTAACCCTTCAGTAGCTGAAACATCATATACATGTTCCAAATTCTTAAAAAATAAATTTACAGCATAAATTTGTATTTCTCTAATGAGAAAAATTCTGTTAAATTACATGGAAATAAATATAACCCACCTTGAAGATTCAAGTTATTTGTAACATCCTCTTTTTACATTTTTTCATTCAAATAATGTATTTTTATTTTATGTGAATAAAAAAGTAATTTTAGTTAAAATAAAAAGCTTAAAAAGAATAAATAAATAAATATATGGAATGTAGCAGACCATTTTTTAGAATGCAAACATACTATTTGCATGCATGTATACATTACTGTTTGCAAATATAATTTAGAGATTTGGAAAATTGTAATAATGATAAATGAATATACCCGAGAAATATTGAAGTGAGAGAATGATTCGTATATATACATGATATCTTACTTCCTCACAATTTCTAAAAATGCTATCATGGTCACCAATTATAGTGAGAGAATAATTCGTAAATAACCAACATGATATAACTTCCTCACAATAATTTATTTAACAAAACAAACAAACACTTACAACGCTTAACAAAATCTATATGAAACAATTTAAACTTTTGTGCAGTACAACGGCAGTGTCACTTATTGGAACTACGATATACAATGAGCCAATGAACAGTGTCTGCCTCCCGCTATATATACTGTTAGCTGTAAATCTAGAAAACACTAGAAAAGTCTACTTGCTTCTATTACAAATATCTACATTATTTATAAATACAATTAATTCTAAATGATATAAATAATATTACATTAATTATAAAACTAAACTTTATCAATGTAAACTGCCAAATAAAAATTCATTCTTCTGTAAAAATAATAATTCAAACAAAAATACAACTTTACTGTTTTTAGTACATTCTGGCAAATTCGAAATCTGATTACACACACAACAAAAACTGAATTATTTAAATACTATTAACATACAAATAAAATAATATTAAAAAATATTATTATTAAATATAGAAATGAAATATTATTAACAAAATACCATTATTAAATATTAACATAAAAAGTTAACAATGTTTCTCATGTTACTTAATTATATATTTATTTTGTGGACTTCAATATTCATAGGGAGTTATAATAATATTTATAAAAACCTTGTACTACAATATTAATTTATGAGTATAAAAAAATATAAATTGATGAACCACCAAATCACATCTAAAGATCATGATTTAATTAAAAAAATAATAAATTACAAATTAATGGTTGGCAATAATGAAATTAGAATACAGGAAAACACAATGTTTTAAATATCATTCCAGTACTGGACAGCAAAATTTGCTTATTCATCCATAATAACTTTAAAATTGATAAAATTGTAACATTTTTTAATAAGTCAACATTGATGAATGATAAAAACAATTTATTTTAATATAATTATATACATAAATACCAAATGAAGATGTGGGATCAATTGTTCAGAAAAAAATTCTTCCAACTTCTACATTTGTTAGGTTAAAATTTTTTGTAATTTGTATGATCACAACTCCTTGATAAACACCATCAAACACTATAAAACCTACTAAATCATAGTGTAAATCCAGCTCAATATGGAAATGCAACATGATAGATAAGTTTTTAGTTCGTCCAACTGCTACACATATTTATGTACAATGAGAGGAAAATTAAAGCTGAATACCACACCACTCCCCTGTACATTATTACTCAAACAAGTTATCACAATCAAACACGGGGAACCATGATGAATTTTAATTTTAAATAAAATTATCCACAACATTGTTGTTATTATGCTAACATAAAAGCATTCTTTTTAAATTTTATATAACAGGAAAAAATGCATGTGATTATAATACAGTATTACATTCTTCAATAACTTGCCACATTAATATGAATTTATTTCAGAATATTCTACAAAACAGTACATGACCATTTTGAAAACAGCAGTGAGCAAACACAATCTAAATACCTTTAAAAGGCAACAAATTTTTCAATTACTTCCACCAGTCTTTTCAATGTAAAAAGAATCCAGAATATAAAATATTTAAAAGTTGAATTATAACACGTGTAAGAGACAATAGTTCAGAAAAAATGAAACCAATACAAACTAGAATCTCTTTTTAAGACAGGGGCCATGAGATGTCAATGGGGAAGGAGTTTTGATTCCAGTAAGCCACATCGTAGATGCTGTCATCATAATGGTGAATGTGGAGAGGTCACATTAAGGATTACCAAAAAGACAAGCAATGTAATGTAACAAGAGGGCAATTGTTGCCCTCACAGTTGTAACTGTTGAAGGCAACAATTAATCAGTTGTTAGTAAGGGTTTGTGTTAACCAGTAAAAACTGACTAATTAAAATCAGTGAAAACAATGAACAATAGCATTTTTCAGAGAAATGTTTCTTGTTTTTGTTTCTTAAGTGTGTAGTCAGTCATTTTTACTCGAGGTAATCAGAAAGTATAAATGAAATGCTTTTGTTTGAGTCAATAGCATATAAATATTTAAAATATTCAATCACATCAAGCCAAGGTGTGACTGGTAAGTTAAGATAGTCAAGATGGGCAGTGTTTTGGTAAAAAGCTATAATTACTAAAAGAAAATTTGAAATGCAGAAGTAAAAAAAAATAAGAAAACAATTTCGAGCAGTATGTCATTACAGGCAATAAAATGACAAAATTATTTTAATCAATAAAGTCAAGCTGGAACAGTAAGTGAAAAGAAGTTTCTAATGTCAAAGCTCTAGAAATTAGAAAGCAACTTTTAAAAACTATTGTGTGGAGTGCATTTGATTATGGTAAGATTTTATTATTAAAATTTATTTATAAACATTTATTAATAAAAAGGACAACAGGAGAACTGGAAAGGAAAAGAAACTTTTGAAATGTGCTATTAGCAGGATGAAGAAAATCTGTGGGTATTATAATGTGAAGAAAAATAGGAGACAAAAAATTATTTGTTACTGAAAGAAATTTACTATGCTAGTGGGCCAAAAGAATTAAGATTTCCAGGATTAATGGGTTTTATTATATAGAATAAAATTCAGAAGGTGAAAACACAGTACAGACAGACGAAGAAAGATTAAAATGAGTAAAATTCCAATAAGAGACTGCAGGATGATGTAAATATGTTGAAAAAATGAAGAATACTATTAAAATATCAAGTAACTAATAATAAATTGTTGCATACAAGGGCTGTTCAAAAAATACGTAGACAAACATCATAAAACAAAATATACTTTATTTATAAGTTACATGACTGGGTCCCCTTCAAAGTACTCCCCTTCCCGACTTACACACCTATCCCAACGGCGTCTCCACTTTTGGAAGCAGTCATGGAACGCTTTTTTTATGATGTTCTTTAGCTTTTCCGTTGCATTTGCCTTGATCTCAGGTACCGTCTCAAATCTTCTTCCTTTTACAGGTGTTTTGAGTTTGGGAAACAAGAAGAAATCACAAAGAGCGAGTTCAGGTGAGTAGAGTGGAATTGAGTTTTTGGCCAAAAACTCACGAGTTTTGAGGGCTCAATGGGCTGGAGCATTGTGATGAAAAAACCAGTCACCACTCTTCCACATTTCTGGCCTTTTCCACCGGATAGTGTCTCGCACATGCTTAAGAAAGAACTTCGATGTAGTAAGTCTGGTTCACTGTGGAGCCTTTGGGGAGGTACTCGTTGTGACAACACCCTCAGCATCAAAGAAAACTAACAACATCACCTTGATCTTGGAATGAACTTGGCAAGCTTTTTTCAGTCTGGGAGATGTTTGACCCACCCATTGGAACAATTGTACCTTTGTTTCGATGTCATAACCATACACCCATGATTCATCACCTGTTATGATCCTCGATAAGAAGTTTTTATCTTCCTCTGAATGTTCAAGCAATTCCTGACAAGTCTGGATGCGACGGGCTTTTTGGTCGTCTGTCATCAGACATGGAACAAATTTTGCAGGAACGTGGTGCATTTTCAATTTTGTGGTCAAAATCTCGTGACATGATCTGACTGATATCTCACACTCTTCAGCAAGCTCTCTGATAATCAGATGTCAATTTGCCCAAACCATGGTATTGATTTTGTCAACGTGTGAGTCGTCGGTTGAGGTGGAAGGACATCCAGGACGCTCATTGTCTTCAATTGACTGACAGCCATCTTTAAAACGTGCATGCCACTTGAAACATGTCGAATGCTTCATAGCATTGTTGCCATAAGCTGTCTGGAGCATATCAAAAGTTTCACTTGCAGATTTTCCGAGTTTAACACAAAATTTCACAGCAACTCTTTGCTCATTCAATTCACTCACTGTAAAATCCGCCATATGACACGAACAGCACTTCACAAACAACTGCGTAACCAAGCTACAAACAATGCTATTTCTGATGGGCAAACTGCCTTGTAATCAGCTGATCTGTACGAAGAAGGTGACACTAAGCGGATTTCCCTGCAACCAACTGGGCCTGAGCAATTCAAATAGTCTACATATTTTTTGAACAGACCTCGTATACTTAAGTTTAAACAATTAGGTAACATATTATAACATCATGTTATTAACTCGTTCCAGAAACAATTTCATCAAAACTAACTTCACTTTTGTAATTAAATCAGGACTCTAGTCCAGAACTTCAAATATTTTTTCAGTTGTCATATAAACACATTTATGTCAGATCATGCAGATTCAAATGATGACTGTATAAATTCTAGGCCACAATGAATGGATTAAAGTGTTAATCAGATATCATATTTATTCTAAGCTCAGATTCTTACTATGGCCGTATACAACATGGTAGGTACATCAGCCATTAAAATTATTTTATCTGTGACAAAAAGTCCTTTTTTCCAATTCTTTATTTTTTTTTTTTTTGCTGTTGCCTTTTCTCAACTTTAAGTTATTTTATTCTCTCTATTACTACTATTTTCTGCATCAATATTGTATTAAAAACAATTTGTAAGTTTTAAATTAACTAATTTTTTTATAAATTGCATTAAAAATGATCATAGTAATCACTGGTCAACATAAAATTTAGAGCTGAAAAGGGAATACGTGTTCTATATTATATTTTATACGCTAAATCTGAATATTTATTCCAAAACAACCCATAAGTAACATTCTTAAGTAACAAGTCCTTAAATTTATTTTTTCCATCATTCATGGAACAAACAATACAAATAAGTAATTATATCCATATGTTTACTTATTCATAACTGATTTATATTGAATACATAATTTCTCTTCACCCTTAAAAGAACTAGATATATTAGAAACTTCAATGATGTTATTAATTTTTAAGTATAATTAACAATTAAGTTGATGTAAGAATTTTGTTTATATGAAAATATAATGGAACTATAAATTATATAAAAAAAGAGAAAGAAATAATGAATAAATAAATAAAATAACTACAAGTATTTTCTTTCATTATTTTAAACATTTATTTACCTACTAACTAATAATTTTTTTTTTTTCCATAAAAAGGTCTTAAAAACATAATTACTTTAATACTATTCAATTTTACTGTTCATTTGAAAAAATATTTTCAGTTGTAGATTGCTGCAATAATTAATTACTGCTACTTAAAAAGTGAAATAAAATGCTGCATTGTTTAAAAATACCTGAATTTCAATATCTAGAATGGATCAGACATGTTCTAGGCCCATAGCAGTCAGAACTACTAATATTCTTGCAAGAAATTGGTGTCTTTTGTTTTGGAGGTCCAATATATCTTCCATTCATTACAAGCTCTCATAGTTCGGATTCTTCAAAATGAATTTGTAGGTTAGATAAATGGAAAATTATCAAAGCAAATGTTTAAAGAACAATTTCAATCCTTAAAATTTATTCTCAACTATTTAGTTATATACTACATTATAGCTGATTTTTAGGATTTCATTACCAACCAACAAAATACCAGATTCTGTTATAAAACAAACCTTTATCACCCATAAGTTGCTGTCTAAGCTGTGTATTATATTTTGATGTTGTTTTCTTATGTATTTCTTTACTAATACTATCTGGAGCTGTTGGGCCAGGGGATAATAGCTGTGCAGCAACTGCCTTTTCAACTGGATTTACCTGAAACAAAAAGGGAAATTTTCAAGACAATTTTTTTCTTTAACAATACAATAAAAGCTTATTTTCCCTAAAATCTAGCTCAGCCAATCCAGTTCTGTCTTGGATGAAGGTCAAAATACTCATAGCCAGACCACAAGCATTAACATTCACAAGGTAGGTTTTAAAGATACCGGCTGGGGAGGAAGCATGGTGAAATTGGGTACTACACCTCTCAGGTGCTCTCTGGGCACAGAGGATAAGGGGCTTATTTACACAGGTTTGGAAGGCGAGAATTCCCCAAGTGCATTTACTGTGGACAACAAGATACCTCAGAGCATACGTTTTGTGTGCTCCAGGTGGGCAGAGGTAAAGGAAAGACTATGCCTGGGTGGCAAATGACAGAAATCACTGTCAATTACATGTTGCATGATGCAGATGAGTGGTGAGCTGTCCCGCACTTGAGGCTAGGCGTAGAAGACTGAGTTCTGGCCTCTTGGATTACATTGGTATGGTTGGTATAGCCACATGGCTATACCATCCTGGGTGGTTAGAGGCAAGGCACCTCCCAGGACCGCGTGATGCTTGGATTTAGTCCTGGGAGGCTGAGGGAAAAAAAGATATCAAATCACTCAAATCTTTCAAAGATATTAAATTGTTACTCTTTCAGATTCTAAGATGATATACTTTACAGATTCTTATAACTGAATTTGACAGAGGTTATCACTAAGAGTAAACCTGTTGTATGAAATTACAGCTGATAAATAATAGGATTTATCAAGCATGCTCTACTCAAATGGACAAAACAGAGGGATCTGGGTATTAGTTTGTGAGAATTTTTCCAAACCCTCGACAAGAGCATTTACAACAAATTATTTTATGACATTACTAAAGATGTAATCTGTTCAAAACTTCTGAAAAAGAATTTTAATAAACGTAAAATTATATTACATAAAAGTCTTTCTACAATGCAACAATTTTTAGTAAACTACTAATACTTCATAAGTTTTGAACTTGAGTTTAATTCATGTCTGTTGTGCATCGGAGTGAAACTAAACATCAGCTCTTGACCACTTTTTTTTGTCATCAAGTTCTAATTAACACAGTATGGCTTGACAATCCTGTGATACAGAAAGGTAAACTCACTACGCAGACAATGGATGCAGGTGCCTACAGGACTTGAACCAAGAAAGCTGGATGACACCATCTAAATACTGAATGAATCAATTAATTTATTCAGTTTAAAAAATAACATTAAATATTAAGTTTCAATTTTAAACATACTATAATTCATAAAATTTATACAGATGATGTAGCTTTATTGGTATTTTTAATAGCTGCTATAAAGAAATACTGATGTTGATTCCTAGTTCAGACACAGCATTTTTTTTATGTCATTTTACTTGTGTTTTATATCATTTACATGCTAATTTAAAATCATCTTATTTTTGAGGTTTCGCTTCCTTTTGAAATAAAACAATTGTAAAGGAACTAATCAATGAGGAACTGCAAATCTTTATAAAATTGTTGGGTTGTCTAATAAGAGAAATACAATATAACTATCAAATCAGTTTGGTTTTAGTTATGATAATAATATTGCAGCAGTTTTTTACATTTCAAGTCGAATCATGGTACCCATTACAATAAGGTAGCTTTCTTATGAAATCTATTTAAAAGCATTTCCACTGCTTTAATGCTTTGCTAGATATATTGTTGTAAATGAATTTTCCAAGCTCACTGAAACTGCAACCAAAATTTAACTCATAAGAATGACAATTTCACTTTTTTCAGAAACTGATTCTATAAAGAAAATCATTTCTCACAGAGAAATGAAGTTTGACTAGTAATTTGCCTATACCTTTTATATTTTAGACACTTTAAAAACCATAAGAAAGACAACAGTTTATGTTAGTGTACAACACAAATTAATACACCTCTTTCTGTGGTTAATAATAGATTATATATCTATTATTCTATTCAGTTTTTATTCAGTACAAATATATATTTCACATGTATTTGTAAATAAATAATTATTTTTCTTTTATGTGTTTTTCCCCCCAAGATTATATAATAATAACAGAAAAAATAGTATTATTTATTTTTCCAAGAAGTTACATGTTTCATCCCAAAACTATATGAACTGTAACCACAGAGGTGCCAACAATAAAATGGAACAAACTGACATGTTTCATGATAATCCAAAATGATCAATTTTTTTATTTCTCTCCACAATCGCTACTATTAACTTCCATACATTTTTTATATCTCCAGAGTTTCCTTAATACCCGGGTCATAAAAATCCACCACTTATGTCTTTCCATACAGTAATTTAATCTTTCAAATTCATGAATAAATAGTAATCACTTGGTGTGAGATTGGGGATAGGGTGGTTGATCAATTATTTCCTAGTCAAACTTTTTTAAACATTTGTACAAACAGAGTTCTTGTGAGAAAGTGATTATCATGCAAAATTACAACTCCACTGGATAACAAACCACATATTTAGTTCTGAATGGTAAATTTAAATTTCAATAGTATTTTACAGCATGCTTCACGATGAATAGTAATTCTGTATTAAAAAAAAAAAAATAAATAAATTTACAACATGTCTTTCTTATTCTAGAAAATAGTGGCCATGATTTTTGGGCTTGAAAGTGTTTACTTAAACTTCTTTGGTTTAGGAGATAGTAAGAATCAATATATTAACTAATTACGTAACTATTAACTATTGCTGAGATTAGATTAAGCATCTGTATTGCCGACCTCCGTGGCACAAGTGGTAGTGTCTCAGCCTTTCATACAGAGATCCCAGGATCCAATCCCAGTCAGGCATAGCATTTTCACATGCTACAAAAATTGTCATTCATCTCATACTCTGAATCAATACCTAATGGTGAACCTGGAGGTTAAAAAAAAAAAATTAAGCATCTGTACAGGAAATCCAGATTAGATTTCTTTCCCATGCTATGGATTTCACACTGTTATTTCTTGTTAACAAAAACCATATCACAGCAAAAGTTCACAGTCTCCGAATAAAAACTAGTTGAACCATTTCTTGAGTAGTTCTTGATTAGTGGTAGGTTTTTTTTAAGTATAGACCAAATTTTATTGCTGTAATGACAGATATAATGAAATAAACAATATATGAGTGAAGATGAACCTAAAATAGACGTTTCTTCAAATTAATAAGGTAAGTTATCACCATATAGAATGTTGAAATAATGACCAGGTGCAAGGTTAAGATATCTAATAGATTTTCTGAAGCTGTAAACAAACTGATTTTTCACTTACAATTTTATTAGTTTCCATTAATCCTTTTAGAAATTCAACTCTTTTTATATATGATGAAAGCGTGTCTTTTGTAGGTTGCCTGTAAAAAAATATTACATTGTTGTAATTATTGTTGCAACTTATCGTTTGACAAAATGCCAATCACAAAAATTAATTTAATTTTCATATTTTTCTATTAGAAATAATTTTGATTTAATTAATGATTTATAAAAGTGAGATTTTACAAATTTGTGAATTTTTTATCTATTTTATGTCACTTCCTAGCATTCTGATCAAGAAACAATGCAGATTTTTCGATTCTAAGTTCTAATTTTCATTTAATATTAGATAATCAGCTATTTCACCAAATGTATTATGTATACGCGTATATAATCCTTATTAAATTACATATACACATTTTTAAAAATTCATAAAATTTTATTTCACAAATAATTTCTGGTTTTGTTTCTTGTTATTATTGAATTATTAAACATTTTTTTTTTTACAATCACAGGTTAATAAAAAAAAAAAAAAAAAAAAAAAAAAAAAAAAAAAAAAAAAAAAAAAAAAAAAAAGAGGGAAGGAGACTCTTTGGACCGTCCCTCTGTTATAACAAACAAATATTTAATTAAATATTATTTT
>JAAAKQ030030801.1:0-17223 GCA_010016005.3 Zanna intricata
AAAAAATTGTATGTAAACTTTGCATTTGGAGATACAAAGTCATAGAATCAGAAACTTATATCATTAACGGGAGGAAATTATAAGTAAATAAAAATGTTTTCGGGTCAATATGAACCGAACAGTACAGCAGGGTTAATATAGTAATTACTTTCATATTTTATGCATAAATAATAGCTGAATATCAGTACATTAATTTTAAAAATTGCTTCTGTTCTCGATTTTGTACATCTACAATAACCGTTTTATTTATATATTTTTTTGCTCTAGTTACATAGTAACAATTTATTCTCTTTATCTTATCTTTATTCAGAATTAAAATCCAGATTTTTTTTTGATACCACTTCGATGCACATAAATTAGTGAACCTAAAGTTAATTATCTGTACTATCTAATTTATTTCTACGCGGGGAGAGTATTTCATGATCAACTTATAAAAAAATTCAAAATGAAGGTTATGGTGAATATTTTTGTTACGGTTACTTGAAAATAATGAAAAATTCTGAGAAGCACTATTTTACTTTTTATAATCTGTAATAAAATAAAATAATATATTAATATTTACTGTAAATATTACACCTAATAAAAATAAAACTCTACGTGAAAAAATAGAAAAATTATGTATGAACAGATATGATATTTCCTACACTAACATACTTTCACAAATAAAAGGGTTCAATATCGGTTATACTTAAGCTGTACATTCGAATGATCCCTTTTCCCCCGCTATCCGACATGTAAACGACGTAAGCCGAGAAAATCCCTTCCTATTCTATCCTATGGGATTATGCAAATACTGAAACGTTAATGGACTCCGGCTCATGCGTCTGATTTTCCTAAAAATCTTGTGGAAATCGGACAAAGCTCTAGATTATAACGAGACGGTCTATTGGCTGATAGTCACGTACCGGAATAAATAAAAGTTTAATATACATAGTTTCAGTTTTTACTGCAGAATAAATCATTTTATTTCGATTTTGTTTCCGAGATTAAGTTGAGTTTAACTCAACATGTTGTAAAAAATAGATAAATAATTATGTTCCAGAACTTCCGATTGCAATATAATTAACTCATTAAAAGCAAAATTTGTCATTATTAATACCTTCCTAATTAAGCCACAGATATATTTGAGGCGTTTAAAAATCCATCACTCGGATATCTGATCCAAGTTTAATTTTGCAATGTCATTAAATGCAGACAGAGTAGCTCGTTTGCGAAGTGAAAGCTATTTAAAAATAGATATGGACATCTTACGTTCACCAGGTTAGAATTTAACCCAACAACCAAATAGGAAGGGGGCGATAGAATTGTTGAGTTACCAAAAACTTCACGATTAACTGGAATGTATAACATTCGTTATATAGACCTTCCACATGGAAGGAGAAACTATAAATTCGTATGTTTTTCTGATTTTATAATTACATACAAATAAAAACGATAAATTTCAAATAACAATGCTAAACATATTTAATTTACATATTGAAAAGTTTCACTATGTAGAGACTATTAGATGTTATGTCATGTTACATAATTCAGGATTTAAAAAAAAATCGGGATGTAATCTTTAATAAAAAAATATCTTTTTTTTTAATTTCTTAAAAATGTAATACATAATAAACCATAATTTTTATCTAAATGTTTTATCTAAAAAAATTTTAATCTAAATTTTTATCTAAATGTAAAAAAAGGGCTTTAAATTCAAATCACAAAGACCATTCCATCAGTTGTCTAATAAAATCTCAAGTAAAATTAAATTTTCAGCAGTAATAAAGTGTATATTATAAAATAATAGCAACATAAAGAATCAGAAATGGAGTTTTAAATTGAGAAGTGCAGATTCAATCGTAACGTATACTTCTGATTTTTCTTTAAACTTTTACTATTTAACTATTATCTACTATTTAACTTTTTGAGGTTCTTTTATGGACTAAAAATTTTTTAATAGAATACAAACTAAGTGACAAATTTCACAAAAACGTTTACCTCGAGAAGGATAGATCGTCGGCCTTTTAAAAATAAAAATATATACAACACAAATTTTGATAGATAGGTTACACTTTAATTTTTACTGATTACCGATTCCAAGGTAGAATTCAAAGTAATAAAATGCCAGGTACGCTGATTTTTTACTAGGATGGTTCCATATACAGAAATTAAAAAAAAAAAGATTCCTTCCATCTGATTCAAAGCGGTCAGCATTTTCTATCAGCAGAAAAACTTTTTTTCAGAAACAGCAAATATATGGTGGTATACGGTACTATATGTATACTATTCAACACTTACAAATGAAATATATTTAGAAAACTTAACTTGTGTTTTTTAAAACAAAAATAAAGAAATCTACATATACGTAAACAGTAGCTAATTACTCGGCGTTGCCCTGGTATTTATTAGCCCAATCCTCTATTAGACAGGAAAAGGAATCAAAACTATCTATAAAAGTAAAGTAAAAGTAAAGTGTAAAATCAAAGTAATTTTATTTACAGGGTTTTAAAAGTAAAATAAATAATAACAAAACAAAAGTAAAAACAAAATAATAAGCTAACATAAACATAAGGAGAAATAAAATAAAAAAATTTAAATTATTAATGAAATTGAATCCAAAATGTACATTATGGGTGTCAAATGAAATAGAAAACATCAACTAAATGTGCGAAATCAAACTGGCACATTCATTGAAAGATGATCATTTTGATGACTTGCCGAGCTAGCTTCCCTTAATTACGAATATCTAAGATTCGAGTGAGTGTTGGAATTTCTCGAATTGAATCCAAGACCACAAGGATTTATAAAATTTTCGAGAAGTTTCTACCGACACCGAGATGTATTCGTTACCATTACCTTTAAGAAGGTTCTACATAGTTTTACTCGACTAAACTTTGACTCAAATGTATCGGGACTGTTACCATTCAGCCTAGTGACCTCGAAAACAATGGATTCAATATTAATATCAGGCGTATTTACATTTTTTTTACGATCATCCCTCCCTTTCCACTGCTAGGGGTGCTAGGGTTGTTTTAATCAGAGTATTTTTTCTACATAGTAAGTCATATTAGTACCAAGTTTGGTTAATTTTCTTCGTATTTCAGCGTTATACTGGAACATACACACATATACATTCATTTATATATATATGAATTAATGTGTTAGATTAAAAAAAAATATAATTAGATTAGAAATGCCAAGACTTTTTTGACAAATATCAATGAAAAATTATAATTCAAAAACTATTCACGCAAGAAAAACACTTTTTTATATAAATTTATTAATATCTTTTAGTTTAGAAAGTGTTGCGAGAATAAAACTATCTATTTACTTTCCATCGTGCTGTGAGCAGGGTTACCCTAGCTCGGCCGGTGACCAGAATTATCATCAGCTTAGTTAATCTAATTGGCAATTAACACTTTTCTACAAACTACAACAACTTATCTGTATGCTCTTAATAAGACTGATTAAATAGTTGCTATTATCGAAAAAAGCAAATTGAATCGTATTAAAAAAAAAACATCTTTAAGGACATTTGCAACATAGGTAACTGATTTTTCATTAATTTTTTTAAAAGATTTTAGATAAGAATATTCCAAGACTATATTATAAATAATGTATTACGTATTTTGCTGTAAGCAATTAATTCAAATCTTCTAAAAATAATTATGAAAAAGTGATATTTTATCATTTACATTAATTTAAGACACGTAATAAATTTACACACTACAATAACAGTTACTTACCAAATTACTTTATAAGATAAAATTACTGAAATAGAAATAAGTGTAACAATGTTTTTTTGTTTTTTACTTTATTCTGATGGATTACAAACCATTATGACGTACCCGCTTCAGTAATAATTGTCATGGTCATTTATTTGATTTTGTTGCATAATATATGATTCATATAAACACATATCAAATAGAATGATTAAGCCGAAGGAAGGTACATAATTAATGAACAAATAATTAATTATTTATATGTTTATTGACTACAAAAAGTTTTCGATAGGAAATATGCACTTCCCTAAATAAACATTTTTGAGTGCTCCAAAAATGGGTTTAGGATTTTGTTATAAGAATGAAATTATAGAAATGTTTTCGATTTCCTTATTTAAATTGAAGTTTATTGATTATAATTAAATATAAAAGATAATATCATTTAAATATCCACCATTGGCTATTCTGGCAGGCGTTGATGCAAACATTGAAATTTCATATAATATTTTCCAACATGGCGGGTTCAATCTCCTTTATGGTGGCTTACATGTTATCTTTTAGAGCTGGAATGTTTGTTCAATTATTGGCATAAAATTTAATTTTTAAGTAACTCCAAAGGCAAAAATCTGAAGGGGTCATAAGATCTTTGCTAGCAATTCAAATCACCGTTCCATAAAATACCACGTCAAGATAATCTCATGCGCAATAACACGATGTTTTCTTATGTAGTGTGCATGTAGTGCCATCTTCTTGAAAATAAAGATAATTAATGTAATTCCAAGTAAATGAGGTCGTTACAAACATGTTTTTAGAATTTCATTATAATGCTTTGCATTCACTGTATCAGAGAAAAATTCCTCAGGACCATAAATCGCACCAAACGATGCATTTCGCGCAAAAGATGATCCTTTGTGAGTCATTAAAAAATTTTCTTTCCCAAAAATACATCAGTCTTGTTTATTAACTTTACCATTTAACGAAAAATGAGCCTCATCTCTAAAAATGATTTTACGCATAAAAAGTGGATCTTTGCTTTTTTCTGTGACATCCAAGTTACAAATTTTCTACGTTGGTAGTCTGTCACTTTCAACTCTTGAGACAGCTGAATTTTGTGTGCATGTAAATGCAAATCCTTGTCTAAGATTCTCCAAAAAAACGCGTAATTCTTGAGATTTAGATTGAGGTTGATGGCTCATTTGCGTCACTTTCTCGTTCAAGAGCAAAGTTTTCAGTAGAAGGTGCAGTTTTTGGGCTTCTTGAATATGAAACAGTGTCAGTGTTTTTTCACAAAATTTCGAATTCCTTGTTCAGAAGGATGATCGAAAGCTCCAAATAAATGTTAAGAATTTTGCGATGCATTCTTTTACGGACTGATCATTTTCATAATAAGTTTTTATGATTACAATACTGTTCTTACGAAAGCGAAAGCATGTTTACATTTGTACGCTATTTAATTTGGTATATATGAAGGTTTGCTTGACAAAAAAAAAACATTTTGTAGTTTCAACATTTAAAGTCGTAAAACCAGTTTTGGAACACTCATTAATTTTATTTTATTAGTGCTCACAATTAAGTGCACCAATACCCACCAATATTGACAAAACTGTGGACTTCACCCGACTTACTTCCACAACCAGTTTATTATCACAATAGAAAAGAACTCGGGAAAAATGTGGCTCAAAGAGTAGATGTTTTTTTCTCATGAGCACAAATCTTATTTTTATGTAGAATTAAACTTTTAAATTTTATTGCTAATTGAATCTTTTTAATTTTATGGTAAGAAATAAATTTACTATAGAAATTTGATTTTAAAGAAGATAAGTGATTTTCTTCATTATGGAAAGTAAAAGTGAAGTCCTTTCATTATCTCACCAGACAAACTATCATAAAAAGTCACAAAAGTTACTTTATTTTGATCCCTTAAAATAGTAATTAATTATATATCATAAATGTAATGATAATTAATGAGGGTTACATTTATTTTTGTTTTTTATAAATATTATGCAGAGTAACCTTAGAAACTGGCGTTTCCTGAACATTATTAACTTTAATCTTTCCTTTGCATTAATAACAACCTATCTACGTCGCAGCGTGGTAGCGTCTCGGCCTTTCATTCGAAGGTCTCGAGTTTGAATCCCGCTCAGGTATGGCGATTTTTTATACGTTACTAAAATTTCATTTCCATGTCCCACACACAAGCTTCAAGCTTATGTGGCGAATTCATAAAAAATAAATAAAAAATTTAGTTAAATTGTTTGTAACTATCACTGATATTCCTGCATTTCCCTTTCAATTTAAAATATATTTTGTCAATGTCTTTCGTCTTCGGCTAACGAGAAACAGCTTACGTTATTTTCGTTTCCATGACTTTTGAAAACGATTTCACAAACTGGAAATAATGAGACAACGAATTTAAATGAAATAAAGTTACTTTTACAATTAAAAATTTTTCTCGGTCGGGAATAACGAAGAAGACACTATAAATTCTCTCATTTAGTTAGTTTCAAAACTAATTTTTGGTAAGGGTAAGGGAATTTTTCACCTATCATTTTATTCATCTCATTTTCCTTCATGCTGGCCTCCGTGACGCGAGTGGTAGCGTCTCGGCCATTCATCCGCAGGTTCCGGGTTCGAGGTGAGGTATGGCATTTTTCACACATGCTATAATTCATTTATGTCATTCTCTGAAGATATACCTTAACGCTGGTTCCGGAGGTTAAAAAAAATTTCTCTTCATAAAGGAGGCATGTAGTACATTCGAGATTGTAATTTTACAATTCGATTTAAAAACCAAGAAATCAAACAAAGCCTACATCAACATTTCCATTCATATTAAATCTTTTTTTTTTTTTAATTTTAAGCAATACAGCAATGAAAAACGGGAAGGCTTAAGTTTTTTTTTTTAATTATCTACTACAGTTTTAAATTATCTTTATGCATTGTAATGGGCAATTAATCTAAAAATATATGAGGAATCTGACTAAACAAGAACTTTTATTGAAATTTATGATTCTTTACTTTTCCTTACATTAAGAATTTATTAACCCGTTGGTAGTCCCTGCCCGAGCTTCAACTTATTTATGATCTAGTAATTTTTTAATCATTATCTACTCTTTCTGAGCCGTAAAAGAACTCTTCTTCGCTTCAGATAACGACGAATTGTAAAATTATAATTTGACAGTTTACTGAAAGATTTTTTTAAATGAGTATAAAACTTTACTGTTCATGGTTAATCACCTGCTATATATCTAGAACTTCATCACAGCATATGTTTTGGAGAAGGGGAATGAGGTTTTTATGTTAATATCGTGTTGAATAATTCTGTTCCATTCTAATGAGATTAAACATTTGTACAGATTAGTAAAAATAAATTCCAATTACCATAACCGAGATACGGAATTTAAATATTAAAATAATGCGCTATTGAATGTTTAAATATTTTTGTTTTAAATTAAAACGCAGATTAACATACAGTTTTACATTAATGTTTATATAAAACTTTCAAAAAAGCGAATTAACAATCCTGCTAATTATAACCTAAATTAGTATTTAAAAATTGCAAAAAAATATTAATATGAAACAACTGTAAATCACTAAAGTACATGATGATTATAGAATGGCAAAAAATTACAACTCTTCATTTTATCCGAAACCTACGCTACTCCAAAGAGTAAGGACAATTTTTCCAACTTCATAATGTTGCATAAAATGTTTATAAACTGATATTTATTGATGAATGATGAATTTACAGAGATCATAGGACTAATGTACTGTCGAAAAGTTGATAAATTTGTTGTAGCAGCAGCTTGAGGGGGACCTGTTTTCATACAATCTGTCCCACGTAGATGGTGAATATTTTCATAGACCTTATTTTTTGGACTATAATCGTAACGTTTTACGCTTTCAATAACCCCTCGGGTTACGGTTAAATTCTTCGGTGTAATCATAACACTAATTATTTGTGTTATAATATGAAAGAAAAAGCAAAAACGTGTCCGAAAAGTTTTGTAAAATTGCTTATAAAAAGCAGGCAAATTAGCAATTTCAGAAAAAAATTACCCGGAAGTAGTTAAATCCTGCAATATTTTTTTTGTATTAAATTTAAATTATGTGAATTATCATTAAGACAAACACTATTGAGCTTCACCACAATTTTTTTTTTCTACCGAGATAGTGGCAGAGTATCAACATTTTTGTAGAACTAATGAAGCATTATTATTATAATACCATCGCTTAAGTTGAAGAGTACTAAGGAATAATCTCTTTGCCTATATGAAATTTACAATATTGGGTTAAGAAAAAAAAATCGAAAATATTTTACTAAGAACATAGAACTTTAAAAATATATTTTCATCCAACTGGTACTCTCCAAAGCGTATGATTTGGTGAAATCTGGGAAAATAACTTAAAAACCTCTTTTTTATATAGCTTATTACCTTGTATGTGTAAATATTGTAGTGGTAAATTTTTCACATTAAAAAACACGTTTCTTAAAAGTTGTTCAAAAATTCCATTAGGCATCAAAATCTGCAAAACTAAAGAGAGCGTTTTGTAAAGTACGAATTATCCACAGCTGGTAAATTACCTGTAAAGATTTATCTAGTTAAACGTCTGGTTAAAAACTGCAAAAGGTGGTTAAACAATAAAGATGAACGTAAAAAGTGGGATTTGTTTTTAATCAAGTACTTTGGACGCAGATATTAGAATATTTAAGTTTACAGTTAATATTAATATAGTCAGTTAATATAAATACTTATTAATCAGTTGCAGATAAAAATATTCTAAATTTATAACATGCCCTCCAGCAACACGAATCTTTTCTTGTTCTTCTCATTATATTAGTTATCTACTGCCTGAAAACTTTTTTTAATAGTATATTTTTATAAAAATTAGATCTATAAGTTTCTTAACTATGTATAAGTGTGAGACTGGGATTGAATATCTCAATAATCGATTAGGAATGATGTTAGTTTTTTTACCTTTTTTATCTTCCTTGACATCAGTCCATCAAAAACAGCTATAAAAGACAAAATAATGATGAACAATAATAATGAAACGTCTCACCACCCATTTATTGAAAAAAAAAAAAAAACACAACCAAGAAATTTCGCTAAGTCTAATTTGCTTTTCCAGATTGAGAATAGTACATTAAAACGAATGATAGTGCCGTTCCTATTAACGGTATCGGGAACAATGTTCAACAGTCTATGTAAAGTTTAATTTGATAAAAATAATTTTCTGAAAGTTTTAATCCTACATTAAACTGTTATCCTTAAAATTTTGTTCATGTATGAAAATTTTTTTGATTGGTATAAAAGTCATGCTTCCTTTATTTTTTTTAAAGACATACTCTATATATTCGACCTGTAAAAGAGAACTACTGTGAGCGGGCTGGATCGGAGTAATAATTAGCTTAGCTATTTTTAACTTTTTTCTATCGGAATTTCTTAGAACAGCTTATTTTTCTTTAAAATCCCAGCTAAAAATAGCCTACTTGTTTTATGCCGTAAATATTATTTACCTGTCAATTATTTTTTTGGTTTTTATTTTTATAGTTTTAGTTTTTCACATATTTTTAGTGGACCTTAGCGCATCGACACAATGTTTAACGATCTAAATACTCATCTAATTTTGGATTTTAAGTAAGATGTTTATTAAATATAATCTGGCATATAATCTTATTTTCCAATTCTAATTCAAAAATCGATTAGCAGAAATTTTTATTTTTGTTATTATAATGTATGTCTAAAATTAGATATTAATCAAGAGCAGAAATTTTGATGATCCTCTAGTGATCCCGTTAGCTTTACGTATATAAAACTAATGGATAAGTTTAATAAGATAAGAGAAAGATATTAAAAAATAATAATAAAAAATAGCATTAACATAGCCTATTAAAGATATTTTATGATTTTTAATGTATATCATTGATAAGTGTAGGGTTTTTACAACATAATACTGAGTAATCTGATGTTCTTATTATATTCAAAGTATTTACAAGAAAAAATACAAAAGTTAGATAGATAATCATGGTGAAGAATCGACCTTCCCGCTAATCAGTAACAGTTTGACAGAAAATATGTTACTCAAGCACCTAGTTGAATAGCCCGAAGGACAGAGTGCATTAAATATTCTGCTTTATACTCACCTTATAAACTAATTATAAATAATTATGATTATATTTATGTTAATGTTTCCATATGAGCTCCCCGTATTCTAGAATACTTATAAACTAGATCATTGTATAATTTTATTATGATACCATTAAGGGCGAAAATTTTTGTATTTCTCATCATAAAACTACTATTCTATTATCTACTGAAATATTTAAAGTAATAAAGTAATCAAAAATAGATTTTTCTATTTGAATCGAAAATAGAAGTAATCAAAAATAATTGTAAGTAGTTATATAAGTTACAGTTTGATTCATATATTTCTTGTACTTAGAATCAAGCAACATTCCGAGTTATTTTATCGGTAGTACTATTTCAAATTATTGTACTATATACCAGTAATTATAATTTTTACAGTGTGGTTTGCGAGTGAAGTATAACTCTTAACATTTACAAATATTTAATTTTAATTTATTGATTAATTCCATACATCTGTATTATTGACATTAATTTGAAGAGTTTCTATAATCCTAATAACAGTAAACGTTATTAAGACATGAATATAAGCCACTTATAAAAATCATAAAAAGGAAAGGCTAAAGTGGCTTTCTACAGCCTTCTTTTAGCAAGACATTATGATTTTACCTTGTAAAATTTCTTTTTAAAATCAATAAAATTAACAAGTTTATCAGAAATATGTATGGTTGAACGAGAAAATATAAAAATAGAAATACGTACGGTGGAATGACCGAGAATAAATTTATAAAAATTTGTTTACGAATATTTATCCCATAATTAAAGTTACCAGTACAAATTTAAAAATTTTGTCCATTTAATATTTTGCTAAAGACTTTTTCACCTAGCATAATAATCATCATTCATCAGTAACGATTTTAAGGAAAATGAATTAGCATTTCATCATAATAATAATAATAGATTTAGCCCAAAAGTTAATATATAAAATCTATAAAAGCAATAATGAATTTGAAACAATCTCAGGCTTTAAATGAAAATGACTAAAATATACTTTTTTGGAAGCTTCAATTAACAACACCGTCTCAACAAACGTTAGTCAAGATTGGTAAGATCAATTTGCTAACTACAATTCGGCTTAGGGACTATTGTAGACCTATTACAGACTATTACAGAATTTATATTTAGAGATCGGTCTAATATAAGTTCGAAAGTAAATTTTTTTTTTTTTTAAATAACAACAAATTTAAGTTAAGTGAACGTTTCAAAACAATGTGAAATTAGAAATAAAAATACTAAGGATAACATTATAGTTTAAAAAGTAAGTATGTAGCGCTATCAATACGGGGGTTGCATAAAACACAAAAATCAATTGCGAACAAGAAATGCACTCTAAGGACATCTAGTGGTGTTACTGTTAACCACAACAAGAAAACCTTTAGGAAGTTATACACAGAAAGAAAACTACATAATTTATTTTAGTTATTCCGTTACCATATTATGAACGCTTAAAAAATATTTTATTATTCCTAACAATTAGTAAATAAATAAAATAACAGATTAGCTAATAAAAAATACAATTTCTAAAATAAAAGTAATTAATGATATTTTAAAAAAAACAAATTTAAGGTATGCAATTGTAAAACCAAAAAAAAAAAAAACATCTTTCACTGTTAAAAATAAATTAATAATTGGTTATGATTATATAATTATTAATATAAAATAATGTTATATTATTATAATAAATAGTAATAAGATATTACATCTATAAATCTTCTAATAATAGAATGAATAAACTAATTAAAAAATATTGCATAAAATATATTATAAAATTAATTACACAAAATCATTTATTAAATAAGTGATAACAATATTACAGCAGTATTATCATTCATCATATATACTACTATAAAATAATAAAACTCATTATATATTATACTAAAAACTGGGAAGCTAATCTCTTATTTTAACCATGACTTCTAAAACTTTTGTAGTATGAATATGTTGTCATAAACTACATTAATCCTTAAATATTTAGCTAAAAAACAATTGAATTCTATTACTAGTCATAAAAGGTAAAAAGTAAATTGTAGAGATAAATATAGTTATTTTGTCCTACATTAAGTTATAGATTATTTTAAAAACTGTACTAAGATAGCTATAAATTAACCAAGTGATATCAATACCATAAAATACCTTTCCGGACATTTATAAATGTAGATTCTTCGACATCTAGATATATTCATCTAGATAGATATGTAGATTCAATATAGATATATTGAATCATTTTCATTTAAATAGGAGATCAAATTGCTAAACTTAGATGTTGTGAATTCTCAACACTGTATAATTCTAATGGCTTTTAACTCATAGTCTAATGGATTATTAATATCGGTTTATCCTCTGGGTAGACGAGAATAGTTTTAAGAAGTTCAGTGAGGGGCTCCTGCACCCCCACCCTGTTCGTTATCCTCATGGTTATGAGAATAATACTGATAAATAACAGTTAAAGTATTCAGGCTTTATAGAAACCTGAAAAAAACTAAATTATAAAAGACAAAATAATAGTAACTGTGGTAACTAAAGTGCACACACCTTTGTCGACGAAAAATTAATAATTTATTTCTTTGCCAAGGGATCAGAAAAATTTCCAATAAAATATATTATTTTTAATATCCATTAAGATTAAAAAGATTAATCCTTTTAGTTCATTAAAATATTAATATTATCTCTCCTTAATGAACATCTCTAATTCACAACTTCATCCTCCTTTGGTGTGAAAAAATAATGAATATTTTTAATATTTTAACCTTCAAGAGAGCTAGGGCCTCGGTCTGTGGCTTCAAACCTTTCCTGGGACAACACGAATGTATCTTGCATATTAGAAAGGAGTCGGGCGGTTGATTTTTGCGTGATGCGAGAAAAAACAGACAAACTTTATATATATTGATATATTATACATATATATTGAAAAATATTTTGGGAATTGCTCATCATAAGAGAGAAGCATAAGAACTTAGCGGCTCGCCGAATGAGAAGTGCAGCACCGTAAAAGATTATTTATAATTTACACGTTTTAATAAATAAATTTTCATCATAATATAGCCTATGATACCTGGGTTTCATAATGAAGCTACTGTTAAGAATTGATAGCGCTTAGTAGTTACGGGGTATTGCGATTTTCGCTAACATACAAACAATGTTTCCGCTTTATATAATAGAGAAATTAGAATAATAAACAATCTTTTATTATTAAAAGAGTAAGACTTTATGTATTCGAAGTGATTAGTTTCATCCTTATATTCAAAGTATTGTTTTATCAATAGAATAGAATAATTTACAAATATTATAACTAAATAAACAACTAAAACTTTTTAATTCCGTCAATAAAGACCCTATTCATAATCATGAATCCTAGGTTGACAGATTTATCATCAGGTGAAGATAGGTTATTTAAATTCCTGTTGAAATGTTATACAAAGATGATTAAAAATTAATAAAGCAGATTAATTATTAATGATTTGGGATAATAATATTAGAGATTTATCTAGAAAACTTTGAGTGAAATATGACAAGATTCATTAGCATCACTTTCAAAAATTTAATGTTTTTTGTTACTAATAGAAAACTGATATAATACCCGATAAATCGACAATTGATAATTAGATGTAAAATAAACTTGATTAAAATCTTTATTATAGAAAAACTGAAGTATGTAATGAAATATTATAACTCATCGTAATATATAACAGAACAATAAATATTTGATCACCACTTTTATTTTGCCGGCCTCCGTAGCCGAGTGGTAGCGTCTCGGCTTTTCATCCCGAGGTCCAGGGTTCGAATCCCGGTCAGGCATGGCGTTTTTCACACACGCTACAATTCGTTCATCTCATCCTCTGAAGATATAACCTAAACGGTGGTTCCAAAGGTAAAAAAAAAAAAAAAACAAAACAAAAAAACCACTTTTATCTAGCGTAATTTTGACAAATAAATATAAAATTACCGGTATTAGAAAACTAAACTCGCAACTTTAAATTAAATTTTCCTCACACATAGACTATTCTTATTTCATACACAAAAGATTTTTCGATATTCTTCTACCTTTCAATTTAGAACCATCCTTAGCATATGAGAGTCCCTATGGGAAGGGATTGCATTGCATCCTCCAGCAACTAGAATTCCATAAAGCGCATTCGTACTAGACGGAAAGGCACTAGCCCCAACAGCCCTCGGAGAACAATTTGAATACATTGCTAATCTCCCAAGGTCAGCAGCCCAAGTAACGAATTTCAATTTCATCTGTAAAAAACGGAACGCAATTCACTAATCCATCTGTAAAAAAAATTAACATATAAGCGACATTAAAGATATAGAATGTTTTAACGTATCAAAAATGCCAAGCGTGACTGGGATTCGTACTCGGGATCTCCGATGCAAGGTCGAGACACTACAACTCCGCAACGGAGTTGTATTATCGGCAGAGTGGTATTATCCTCTATTGAAACTGGGAATGCATATCAGATAACAGTGACTTTCGAAATACTATGAACAACACAATTGAAAGTGTAGGTAGAAACGGTGTTTCGATACGAACTCCTAATTGCGACGGTTGCTGATGCTGACAATAATTTAGGACCGGAAAGATTATCTCCGTTTGTAATTTATAAAATAAAATATCTACAGAAAGGTGAAATACTTCCCACCCGATATTACAGTACGAGCTCAAGAAAATGGGATGGATGAATAATGAATTAGGACTGGACTGAATTAAGTCCTTCTGTGATCGTCGACCAGAAGCTACGCTACGAAATCCTTCCGTATTTGTAGTGGACAGTTTCGGATAATATAACCGATAATGTTAATTTAAAACCGAAATCCTAAATAAAAATCTAGAAATAACATAAAGCTTTTGTAAAATTATGAGAGATAATATTACTGGTGTTCTGATATAATACAAAAAAACAAAATAAAAAAGAGTTCGTAGAACTTTTAGCATGTTGATGAGCCGGGAAATAAGCATGATTTATTTCTGAAGCTATCGTCTGTGATCAAAACTAATTAACATTAAAATTTAAGGAACCATTCACAAAAAAATGAGTAAAATCTGCTTCAATGAAGTTACCGTTAATTCGCTAATAACTACATTGAAGAGATGCTGCTAATTAGCTCAGAGTGATCTTACGGGAGAGAATGTTCCACTATTTTGAAAGATTTAATAATATTAAATCCCCCTTAATATTATTAAAAGTGCCTATCAGACATCTTGTTTAACTATTTTTCTTTATTTATAAATTGTATCAATAACTAAAGGTTTCCATATTTATGAATCGTATTTATGAATTTATTACTAATCACTGATGAAGCCGTTTCATACCGACAATTTTTTGGGTCACATGATCGATGATGTAAAGCAAAGACTGAATAAATCACCTATAATTCCAATTTACCAGAAAGTTTATTTATAAACAAAGATTAAAAAAAATATATATATATAGCAATGGAACTTCAAAACTGCCCTAGCTGTATTTAATCACCACAGCAGGTTCAGGAAGAACCACTCTCTTATCCAATTTTCATAAAAATTTAATACTATCATTGCCCCAAACGCAGGAGTAACCGTAAAATATTTAATAACTATAAATAGGTTCCCCATTTCCTGAGATATTAACCAAAATATATGCTACATGAGTCTACATTCCTATCAGTATCGACAATATAGTATGTTATTTGAATAGGTTTTTCTTTGAGCTGAAAGAGAATTTGAATTGAATGAAGGCCAATTAAACTTTCTATTTCAGTTATTGGTTACCGTAATTAAAAACTCATAATATAATTCAATGAATAAAGATATTGATAACCAAATTTTGTTAGTTATATTACCGTACATACATTTTTCTACTCCAGTAAGTAAACAAAAATTTAAATAGAAGTAACTGTATGTTTTTACGTAATATTAGATTAGGTGTTTATAAATATTATCATCAATATAATTAACAGCTTGAACTCTCAAATAAATACCGATCATACTCTTCTATTCTATTAATAATGTATGAAGAGTGCGTAGATGAAATTGATGTATCATGTACTTAACAAAAATTTCCTTTATTCAAACATAAACCTAAAATAACATAAATCTTAAATTGTATGTAATGGATATTTTCAAAATGTAGGACGAATCGATACCACCACGATGGTATTCTACAAGCGTATCTATTTTCATTATTCTGTTCTTTTCTTTAGAACCTTCGACGAAACTTTTTTACCAGAAAATAAAAATAATGATTGATTTAACATTTGTTTCCTGAAAGATATTTAGAAAATTTTACGTAACTCTCTGATCAAACGAATTTTCCAATAAAAAAAGTATTCGAGTTTTGCATACTTTTTGATTTGAACCCATAAATAAATAATTTTTTTTTATTCACCCACAAATAAGTAAATTACGAAAAAACTTTATAATAGTAAATTTTTATCAATAGGAATATTAATAAAATTTTACGTAACTCTCTGATCAAACGAATTTTCCAATAAAAAAAGTATTCGAGTTTTGCATACTTTTTGATTATATTTAAACCCATAAATAAATACATTTTTTTTATTCACCCATAAATAAGTAAATTACGAAAAAACTTTATAACAGTAAATTTTTATCAATAAGAGTATTAATATATATATATATAAATAATAGTAAATAAAAATTATGGTTTGTTTAAATTAAATAATACTACAATCTGTAATTAATCTTCACCCAATTGCATAATATTAAGTAGGAAAGAGTTAGGATTTAATACTAACATTTTATGAAAACTTTGTAATTTATTAACGATTAACTAATATAAATAAATTTCCTTTATCGAGGAAAAAGTGTTCTCTCAGAAGTAAAGGAAATATTTTTTTACGTCTGAGTAATTCCCCCAGTGATAATGTTCATGACGCCAAAGATATGAGTGCACCCTCTTCGTATTCATCGCATACCAAGCCATTAAACCGATTAAATATATCAAACTCCATTCGTGATTTTAACTCGACCATCCTGGATAGGCGTATAAAAATGTATGATTTTATTTATTATCACTCGATAAAATAATTTCTACTGTAGTTCTACAGATTCTCACAAAAAATCTGCGTAGTCAATATACTGATCATTTAAATTTTATGTACGGTATTGTATTTATGTATTTATCCAATGAGGAAACATCAGACCGATATCCAATTACAGCTACCCGTAGCTTATTTTTATTTTTTTTATTAGGTTTTATATGGGCATCGACTGCTATGGTGATTAGCCCTCGTCACATTCCTTAAATTAATCAATAATCACCGTAAGGCTCGTCATATGCCAGGGTGTAAAGGGCCCTAACATTTCTTTAAAATAACACAGAAAAACACAAAAAAAAACACTACAGACACAAAACAAAAAGACACTTACA
>JAAAKQ030030812.1:6023-17222 GCA_010016005.3 Zanna intricata
TATTGTATATAATACAAATATTTATATGATTATATTTTCCCCTTATTATATAAATAATAGAACTATGTTCAAGCGCTTTCCTAGATTACTACTCTATCCTCAGGAACATGGCAATATATTTCATGAATGTTTACTTCATATATCAATAATTTTTTTTAAATACATTTTTTTTTGTAATAAATATAACAATGATCGTCAGGAGTTAAAGTCAAATTATACGTCATGGTCAGAGGTTACAATTGTTAATTTTGAGCTATAATAATTATATACAAACAATTATAACAAATATTTATAACAATATTGTAACAATTATATCCTTATTGCATAACAATTGTTAATGGTTTTATATAATATACCATAACGGACAGTGAGAATCTTATAATTCTGTATACGTGTATCACACTACGTAGTCTTAATGTCGGTTCCATTAAATCTAAAGATTTTCTAAAATAAACACTTTGTAATAAATTTGGTTTAAGTTTTAATAATTAAAGAAAATTCTTAAACTTTATTACAGAGTAATAGTTCAGGTCAGTATTTTACGGGATAATTAATTGCAGTAGTTAGAAAAAATAATTTTCTAATACACAATTTTTATTGTTAGTAAGATTCATTTGAAAGGTTATTTTAATTTTGTTGATGCTAATTTCTCATTATGTTTATTTATTTTTGTAACATTGTAATTAATTTTAAATTTATATATATATATATTTATATTCTGTCGAAACATGTAAAAAATTATATAAAGGGTTACATTTAAAATTTTTTAAGAAGTAATATCGTTGAAAATAACAAAAGTATTAATATGAACTGTTATAAGTTAAGTACAGTTCGTTCAATTTAAATTTAGTAACATCTGTTTAAAAAATGGTGGTAATAGCTTTGTAAAATTTTCATTGATAAATACTATATACAAACACTATATGATTACAATAAGAACATGCTTCGATTATTTTTGTTTTTGAAAACTTAATGTATTACTGAATAATATTGGAGTTTAACTATCTTCATTATAAATTAAATTGGAGCAAAATAATTCTGTTTTATTTATCAAGAGTTGAACATTTATATATTGATCCTGTTTTATTTTAAATTTCGTTAGGTGGTCAATTTATCCTTTATTTCACGTTTTTTATATCTATAGAGATAAAACCACAATATGCTGGTTTGTTATAAATATTAATACTTATTTTTGATTTATTTTCCTTTATATAGATACTTTAGATTTGAAACAAGCTGATCTATACCGTAATTAATCTGGAATTTAACTAAATTATTTCATTCTGAATTTCTATGAATGACTTTGCGAAAGAAATACAATTGACGATAGAGAGAGATCGCGAGTAGAGATTGTAACTGGGTTCGGACCAGTCTAAACAATTGCTGTGTATATGCAATAAAGCATTTGACATGTGGGTGTGTTTGCATTAATACAACATGCGGGATGCTGTTTTCCTCATGCGGTATGGTGTTGTATATTTCGACGGGCTGGAGGGGTTGACAGAGTTACATTGCGTCACGGCTGACCCGCGGCTTGACCGTATTGACCTCGCTACCCCTTACCGCCCCTTCTCTTCACTGAAATTTCTCATCCCTGCTTTTCTTGAACAGCGTAACCTCGTCTTCTCCGTTTTATAATATTTCGTGTCAAGTTCCTTTTGAATAAATAACCTTGCTGTTTTTTGTTATCGTGTATGTTTCCCCAAAATATTCTACATCTGGCTTTTATGTATTATTATTCGTTTTACGGTCTCCTTGTATTTTACCTATGCTGTATATATTAATTTATAGTCCTATGGACTCTTTTATTTATAAAAATAAAACTTATCAATTTATTCCTGCTTTTATATCGTATGCGTGGACATACATGAAAACATATTATAAAATATATTTATTTACATAAATCTATCGTATATTATAAAATATATAATAAAATATCGTATATTTATATTACATAAATCTATTTATTTATCTAAATATATCTAATCTACAAATATAATTCGATTATACTTGTATTAACAAAATTTTTGATTTTGTTTTACGCCCGGTATTTTACGCTTTTTATGAATTACCGTACCTTTCATTACGATTTAAAAAGAACGATAATTTTTTTACTATATTTCAACGAACAGTATGTTTTCTGTATACTACAAATATTAAAAGTTACATCATAAAAAAGCACTTGAAAAAGAAAATTTTAAGAATTAGAAAAGCAAATAAAACTGTAATAATAATAACGGTTGTAATATATCCATTGTCCTTAATTACAACGGGTTATTATTCCGTTAGCTAATAATGTATATGCTTTCAAGTTTTTCGTATTATTAAATGGATGTAATTTTGGTTTTTAATAATATTACGCGACATTTTTCAATAAAAGTTTAATTTATGTGTTTATTATTATGAAAAACAAAAATTTAGTATAAAATATTGAGCAACTTTTTTATATTTCATCATTTCTGTTTTGGTATAGAATGTAATTTTCTTTTTATATAAATGAATATCTTATAAAAAATAATTAAATGACTTTAGAAGTAAGATGATGTAGTTTTTTTTTATCAAATCATACGAAAAAAGTAAAAAGTACGTTCACCTTACACATTTTTTTTTTTTGGTCTATGAAAGGATCTTATTATTTTGCTGATGATGAGCGTTTAACTAATACTAAATTTTTTATTTGGTACATTTTATCAAAAAACTACCAGGTATTCGCGTTTCACATCCCCTAGACCTCAAAACCACGTCAGTTCAAAAGTTTATATATACATTTTTATATATGTATATATATATATATAATAAATAAAATATATATGGTCGTATTTCACCTTCTTGTGGACATGATAACTGGTGTAATTTTGCGCCAATCACTCTCAAATTCATACATAAAATATAAAGACCCAAAATCTTGGTCTAGTTCGTTAATGGGCAAAATCGGACCATGAGGGTGGAAATGGAGGGGAGGCTTTTTCGAAAAAAAAATTTCTTATAAAGTAAAATATCGAATTCGTATAATGTTCCTATTATTCTTTGGATAAGGTTTTAAAACTTATATAATTAAAACTTTTTGATATCACCAACCATTGGCCCAGGGGGTGGAAAAAAGGGGTTTCGAAGTAAAAAAAAAAAATAATATCTGCCTTAATGGACACAGTATCGAATCGGCTTAAAGTGGTCATTAATCCTCTAAGCATTACCTAAAACCTTTATCCGTAACAAATTTTGATATGATTAACCCTTACTGCAAAGGATAATGAAAATGTTGTGGAATTGTAAGAAGATCGTAAGAGGCTTATCGTATGCTAAAAATATGAAACTTTTTACACATGCAACCATTGTAATATTGAGTAAATTTAATTTTTTCTTAACTTTAAAGTGGAAATATTTTTTATCTGTATTTAGCATTGGTGAAATCTACCTTTTTATCTTCCGGTGTGTCGAAAGGGATTCTATTTCATACTTGTTATTAAAACTGAAATACGCATTTCGTTTTTTTTTTTTTTCAATTAATGCCTTCAGTATTTATATTTTTTTACTGTATCAGTTTTATTACTTTTATGTTATACTATTAGTAATTATTATTTCTTTTCATTATATGGGCTGGAACTACTATTATTTTTTTTTTTCCTTATAGTTTGTTCTTCTGTATTAAAAAGTTTTCCTTGATAATTCCTGGGAAATTTTCAAAAAGTTTTTCGTATTGATATTCTTTAATATCACATACACAGTTTTTGACGTGATTTATGTAATATCCAATTACATTTTAATGTAATAAAATATGTAGTTGTTTGTTGAAACTCTTTTACAATAAACTCTATTATAAAATCATTTATTAATATCACCTCTTTTTTTATTAAATTTGGAAGGTTGACCATAAAACCTGTTTACTGAAAACTAATTATAACAGTTTTAGATATGTAATTATTAATATGTATTTTATAACAGTTTATTTGTTATTTTGTTTATAAAATACGTGAGCTGTATACTAGTATATTAAATTCAATTATAACTGTATTTTATCACTATTAGAACAAAGTTAAAAAAAAAAAATATATTTAAAAGCAGTACAATTTACTATGATAAATTGTTATATTATGTTTATTTGTTCATTTTATACTATTATAGTGTAGTGTATCAGGGGTTTTCAAATAATAAGTAATATAATTTTAATGATTTTAGCTCCTTGTTAGAAATCATGGAGGTAAATACCATAACAGTATGACAGACTCTTTGTTATACGTATGATCCTGAAAATTTAATTAATTATTATTTTTTATTATTTCGTTACAGATTTAATTGTTAATTAGGGCGCTATAATATTTTTTTCAACAATCTACTTTTGCAATCTGTTGCCAAAAGGATATTGCAACCAGAAAGTTGGCTAAGATTAACGTATCAGGAGACCATCTCAAATACAATATTTATAATTTGCATCACCTTTCTTAAAAAAAAAAACGAAGCAATTAGTTAACAAAAAAAAAATGTCAAAGTAAAGTCACAAATATTAAAGTTAGATAAAAACAATAGTCATAAAACAATAAAGGTTTAACAAAAAAAAATATCAAAGTAAAGTCACAAATATTAAAGTTAGATAAAAACAATAGTCATAAAAAAATAAAGGTATCGAATCCTTAATTCAATAATGGCAGAGAATCACACGGCCTTTGTAAATTTGGCGTTAAATAAATACAACGGTATATTGATCAATATCAAACAAATTTTAACTGAATATTATATATACCTTTTATTATATAAATATTTTTTTTAAACAGGTACTGTTACATAAATTAAGAAAGTCTATCAGCTAATCAGAAGTAATGATTATCAAATAAAAAATACTTAAAATATTAAAGTTTGATTTTGACGAATATATGTTCGAATTTTAATTTTGACCTTGATCTAATGTGTAAAAGCAAAAAATACACCCTTATTCTTGGAACAAAAAAAAAATGTTTTTGGAATGCTACACTATCCACATCTGTCATATTCTGGATATAATGTAAAAATTTATATTATTTGGGTGTAGTACATTAAATATTTATTGATAATACATTTTTGTTTATTTTTCTTTCTCCGCGTATTTTACCTAAGAAAATAAGAGCTTTTGAGTAGCCCTTCGTCCCGTAATATTATAATGTTATATTATAATAATTGTATGAATATTTAGATATATTTTAGAAATTAGAACTGTTATAATGTATTTTAATAAATGAGCTTTAAGGTAATTTGATATTATCTACTGATTTATTCAGTGTACGTGAGGAATATTCCTTTATTCCAGTAAGTTTGTTGTTCATTTAACTGCTTTAGCATGCCTTATTAGTAAACAAATACTCACGGGTAACCTCAGGGTTTTACGGTTTAGTTTGTAGAATAATGCGTTTTGTATAATATTACACGATCTATTTGAAAAGATACTTCAATAAAATTAATGTTGCTATAATGTGAAGGTTATTTACAAGAATTAACGTTTTTTAGGATAAGTTTCTGTTAGAATAAATATATATTTATAAATAATATACCAATTTTCAAAATAATTTTATTTTATTTGAAATACGGTCAACTTTTGTAAATTATAAAACACTACTTTCGTTTGTTTTTATTGCATTATTATATTGCGATCGGTAAGTAGTGTAAATTAATTTATAACTTATTTACGTTTATTTATGATTCACTGTACCGTATTTATCAAATTGTCAACTTTTGATTGTACATTTTGAAGTTAGTTTAAGCTATAATTATTTGTACATCAGCTGTTTACGATATTCCTTAAATTTTATGTTCATACCAACAATTCACCAGAAGTTGAAAAGTTGGCTAAAAATATATAAATAATTTTTTTCAAGGTTGTTTGAAATAAAGTGGGCTTTAAGTTGTTTAAAAAATTATCTTATAAATTTGTCTGACTGAAATAATATACAGTAAGAGCGGAATTTATCCCAACATCTGATTTTTACAAAAGTTTAATAATATCAATTTTGCACTAACACAATTTCCCCTACCTAATGTCGTATTTATAAGTTTACCTTTTTCAGACATGTTAATAAAAATTTTAAGCCAAAGCGTGCGCACGAACACGCGCGCGCGCGCACACACATTCTTCTACAAAAATTATTGCCTCTGTTTTTTATTGTATTTTTAGACTGAAAAATTACGTTTTGTTTTTATTGTCTGTTTATAGTCTTATCAACTATAACAATCGTTAGCGACTTGGGTAAAACTAAGTGTTTTTACATAATTACACAATAAAAACAAAACGCTGGATAATAAAATCAAAACAGCAATATGACCACTAAATATTTCCACTGCGAAAATAGTACTCCCTAAAGGATCTCGCTAAAAAAACCACTAAATTAGGTTCTTCATTCCGAACCACAAATTAACAAAAAATAATCACAACAATCTTTTAATGTATTTGTTCTGTTTGAATAAAAACCCTTCACATTTGAATCCAAGTTTAATTGTTGACCATTAGGCTTGAAATTGGGCAATTTTGGAGTAACTGGTTTACGGACCATTTTACATTGCACTCTTCATAGTTGAGGAGAACTAAATAAGTAGGCGTGAGTTAGCTTTGTGTGCCCAGTCTTCAGCCGCATTAGGATGACTGTATCTTTTGTTGGTTGGTATAACACGTTTCTCAATGGCGTTCTCCTGATGCTGTGTAAGGCCGGAGGAGAGCTCAGCAATCAGAACTTATTGCATTGATTACGGAGTTTGATACGGACTGCCGCTGACACATCTTAATTCTTACCGGAGTGGAAATTTGTTTCCACTCTCTTGGCAACCTCATCAGCGCATTCGTTTCCGTGGATATCGCAATGACCCGGGACCCCTACGAATACTAGTGTCTTGTTTACTCTTGTGAGGGTGTCATACATAATTTGTTTTTGTATTTAAAATGTTGGAGTGAAAAAAAAAAGAATCTTCAAGATATTTATATTTTACAATATTTTCCTTGTTACAGAGTACGCAAAAAACATCATCTCCATTTGTAGAGTTAGATTCACTATTAATTTAATGTGTGTGTGTGTGTGCGTGCATGCGTGCGTGTGCCTGTGTATGTATTATTATATTATTGTTTTAATTATTATAGTTATATAAAAATTTCTTTGATAATTGTGTAAAAGTTCGGTTTCAAGTTTCATAAAAGTGTATTCCATGAACTCGTGTCAAATTTTATGATTATTCCTTATCCCATTCTTGAGATATTAAAAATAAATTACAAGTTTCAAAACGTCGAATAATGTAAAAGAAGAGCTTGCAGGTTAATCAAACATAGCTTTGTTACAGCCTTCCTTTACTATCCGCCAAAGTTGAAATTATTTAGCAAAACGAATTCAAAGTTCTTCCTCAATACATATTAACTTGCTATATTTTATAGAATTCTTCTTTTTTTTTTTTTAATTTATTTTTTTGGTAAATAACTTTAACATGGGCGGCTATCCATGTGAATTTTATAGTTTAAACGCATCTCGTGTTTTAGTAGGAGTTTACATATCACATCTTGATTAACTTTTTTGATTACCAACGAAGATATTCTCAAATAATTATTAGATTTGCTTCACTTTTATTTGAAAAAAAAAAGAAATTTTACTGTTACACTAACTTTGAATGTTTTACGGACGTATATGTTGCTTTATAAATTATTTTTTAATAGTAAAGCTATCATCAGTTTCACTGTGTATGTAGCCAGTAGTAGTAAGTTCCGGCAATTTATACTTTGTGTTTTTTGAGTTGCCTACCTTACTTGAAAGAAGACGTTAGTTGCTAAATACAGTCTATTTTTTATTTGGGTTGCCTATCTTTTTGAAAGAAGGCGTTAGTTGCTAAATACAGTCTATTCATAAAAATCATTGTGTTTTCATACTATTTATATTTATTATTATAATATTTTAAAATAAAATGTATAATATAACTTAAATATTCATTTAAATTCATTTTTGTAAGTTTAAAAAGAATTAAAATATTTTTTGAAGTGTACAAACTAATGATTTAATTAATTAAATCAGTTTAATTACATAATGATTTTATATAGTTAAAATAATTCTCATTAACGATGATTGTTTTTTATTTATTTCAGAAATCTGGTTTATAATCTCAGTCTCAGCGATATGTCAGAAAATCAGGTAATGCATTTTACGTACGTTACATATATATTTATCATTTATGTATTAAAGATTTTTCTTCTGTATTTCTATGATTTCATTATTCTTAAGATATTGTTTAATTTTTTTCAGATGTTTTATTTGAAAGAGTACTTTTATTATAACATTACATATATATATATATATCAATGTATATAATAATTATATAAAGAAAATTGTTATATATTTTAAGATAATCATAATATTATTATTATAATTCGCGAAATAAATATATATGGTGACTTATATTAAATATTTATTTCTTCTAAACTTTTGCAATTTGTTTATTTGGTGGAGACTTCAAAGAGATGAAAAATTTAAAGAAAAGTATGTTCTTACTTTTTATTATTATTTTTTTTTTTATGCGTTTTATCACTGTTTTATTTTCTTGTACTTCATACAAGGAAGTATTGTAATTGCGAAAAATTTCGTTTTTTAGATTTCAATGGAAATATCCATTTTGAGCATCCATGAATCCATTATGACTAGTTTCGGTATGACGTCCATCCTAACGTATGTATCCCGCATAACTCAAGAGCGATTAACTGTAGAATGTTGAAATTTTGGATTTAAAACTGTTGTAATATTTAGATGTTCATTTCCCTTTTTGATTGCAATCGGGTGATCCAAAAGTGCCCAAAAAAGCCCAGATTCCAAAAAAAATTTAGATATTGGACTTTTCTTAACTGTATTAATAACCTCTTATTGAGAGCTTTTTAATGATGTATCATAAATGGTTCCTCTTTCATTGGTTCCAGAGTAATAGCTATATAAAATTCTAATTAATGAAATATTTGGATCTTACAAGGGAAGGCTCCTGTTTTCCTTTTCTTTTTAAAATTTTTTTTTTTTAAATTTAAATATATTGATTTATTAATAAATTATTAACCTCTAATTGTAAAAAAAAATATTTTCGATAAAAATAATTCAATAATTAAAAAAAATTGCAGAAGGTATTAATGAAATAAAATTTTATGTACTTTACATTTAAAAAAATGGATATATGTAATTTTTAATAGGCGTACAAGGAAGTCTTGTGTTGTCCACATTTTTTTTAAAGATTTTTAAAAAAATCTCTTGTATTTTTATTTTTAAAATGGGTAATAGATAGTACTTCAAATAAACGATATCCGTTTAGGCCGTTCTCAGGAAAATGTAAACATAAATCGATCGTTTTGATTACAATAACAAGAGTATTGTGAAATGTAGTAACTTATACTAAACATTAACTAGGCCGTCAAAAAAAGTGAAATACTCTTTATTATGTTCAAATTTTTTTTTTTTTAATTTTCGCCCAAGAAAATATTTCGATATCAGGGGAAAAACAGTCGAATTGAGAATCTTATTTTTTTGGAAAAATATTTTAAACAAATGTGATAGAAAAAAGTATACAAAGAGAGATAGAGAGAAAACCTCCATTTGCAAAAGGAAGAATCATTAATCGCCCAAATAGTTCACTATTAAAAAAAAATTATATTACTTTATAGATTGAAGGAAAAATTCCTGAACATTATGAGGACGGGACGTGAAATCATCAGTTAAAACCAAGCAGCAGCCTCAGTAAATACTATGAAGGCTTTAATTTTGTGAAATATAGTTTTTTTTATTTATACAGAAAGATATAACAACTTGAAGAGTTAGTTAACATTTTATGGTTTAGTTATTCATGAGGCAGTGGGATTTGATAATTTCTCTTACATTGTTTTCTGTATTTCTGAAAACATTCGGAACATCTAATGAATCTTTGAATTTTTCTAAACTTATGCAATAGAAAAATATAAAGTGAACATAAGCAGAATAATAAGGATATATATGTTATGGTAAAACCCTGAATACCGGTAAATCTTAAGTTTTACCGATAAATTCTAACATTTGCCAAGTCTTGGTAAAAGTCCGAAAAAATCTTGAAAACGCATTTATTTCGGACTTTTACCAAATAGTCATATAATAGACTTTTGGTCATTGTTGACATTTATCATAGACTATTGGTAAAAGTTGACAATTCTGTAATGAAATCACTCAAAAGTATGAACTTAAAAATGCTCTTCCCAATTTCGGAATTTCAGTGCACTGAAATAAGTAACCTAACCTAACTTTTTTCTTTTTTTTTGTTTAACCTACGGAATCACCGTTAAGGTATATTTTCAGAGGATGAGATGAATGAATTGTAGCGTGTGTGAAAAATGCCTTGACTGACCGGGATTCGAACCCTGGAGCTCCGTATGAAAGGCCGAGACGCTACCACTCGCGCCACGGAGGTCGGTAATCTAACCTAACCGAACAAAATGACTGTATTTAATGAAAAACGTTCAGTAGGGGTTCAAACTTTTTTTCTGCAGCAAAAATTGAAAATAAATTAGGTTAAAAAACAATCCGGGTGTTAGACCCGTACTGTGTATTTAAGAGTTATCAATTGATTATTCTCACGTTTGAAAATGATTAATTTGAATGTAATTTTTGAACTGAAATCCCGAAATTGAGAAGAACATTTTTAAATTCATGCTCTTTCCTATTTAGAAGTGATTTCGTTCCAGAATTGTCAACTTTTACCAACAAAATATGGTAATTGTCAACAATGATCAAAACGATTTGGTAAAAGTCCGAATTAAATGTGTTCTCAAGATTTTTTCGGACTTTTACCAAGTAACTTGGTAAATGTTATAATTTACCGGTATTCCTGGTTTTACCGTAGCATATATATGTGTGTGTGTGTGCTTTTTGAGTAGCTAGGTTCTTGAACAGTATCCGCATGTTATTTACATGATTTTACTTCAATCTTAAGTCATTTTAACACCTCCTAATAATGTTAAGTATTACATTTTTTTGGTTGTTCTAAAATTCGTTCCAAGAACTGATAAATGATAAGGGTTCATTTTTTATTAAATATTTTAGGATTTTATCTCTGGGAACGATATGAAATTAGGTTTATGAAAATAAATTATCTATCCTCTTGTTAATTTAGCAAAGAATTTCTAATATTTGTTTATGGTTTTCATAAATTAGTATTGAAAAAAAATATTTCATAGAAATGCTGCGTTTTTTTAAAATTGTTTTT
>JAAAKQ030030834.1:0-17221 GCA_010016005.3 Zanna intricata
GGTTGGGTTTCAATTAACCACACTTCTCAGGAGTGGTCGACCTGAGATTGTACAAGATTACACTTCATTCACATCATTCTCTGAAGTAATACCTTATGGTAGTTCCGGAAGCTAAACAGATAAAGAAGTGTTGTTTATAATGAAAAGAGTTAATTTAGAAGTTATTGCTTAGCATTAATCTGGTCTATTAATCCTTGTCCAAGAGCCACTGACAAAATACCTTTCTTTTTTTGTTCAGCCTCCAGAACCACCATAAAGTATTACTTCAGAGGATGATATGTATGAATGTAAATGAAGTGTAGTCTTGCACGGTCTCAGGTCAACCATTTTTCAGATGTGTGAACACCTAATGAACTTAGTAATGAATGAATAAATACTGAACGATAAAGTAGAAAGGATGAAGAAGATAAACAAAAATTGGAAGCAGATGGAATGGACTGTAAATATGTATACACTACAAAATACTTTGCTGGATACACACAAAACTACCGAAGCATCAACAGGAAGAACATTAATGTTGTATTCCATTTCCAAAATTTCCAGTTATATCATTCAAAATTAACAATTGCTAAAAAAAAAAGAAGAAATATAATCAGGCACACTGAAACTTAATTTTGTTTAATGGTAAAGTATATTAAATTCAACTTTGTCTAATGATATTATATTCTCATCATGTACTTCAATTATCAAGACATTAGTCTTTGGGACATTCCTTCCATATATTACAGATGTAGTTTACTATTCCACTAAATAATTTTTTAAATAAGTTACTTTGCACTTTCAATGTAATTAAATAAATACAAGGGTCACTGTTATATAAGAAGAGGTATATATAAAGGTTACACTTTTCTACAGTTCACTGTGAAATATAAAAATATTTTAATCAGTACTTGTATAATCATTTTGTAATATCACAATATTAAATTTTAAAAGAAAGAAGGATGTAAAAATTAATAAACTGCAAAGTTCAGTTTTTAAAAACTATTTATTTGTACAATACATCAAACAACTATATAAAAAATTATATAAGATATATTTTACAAATTTACTTGTAATTCAACCTAATAAAATAAATAATATAACAAAATAAACTGATAATCAAAATATTCATGTAAGTATATTTTTACAATTGTCAGCAGCTTTAGCATTAACCATTTTAAGTATAGTTTTAAGTGAATTTCCAGGACCACATTCATAAGTTGAAGGAAAATTTACGCCTTGAGGTCTTTCATAAAGTATATGTAATGTTTGTTCCCATTTTACTGGACGAATTATTTGCCGAGGTAAATTATATAAAATCTGAGAAGCATTTTTATACATTTTCCCATTAATATTTGAGTGTACAGCTGTCATTGGATCATTAAGATTTGCTTTTTGAAGTGCCTTTTTAAAAGGTTCAACAGCAGGTTTCATTAATATTGTATGAAATGCTCCTGATACAGGTAATTTTTTAATTCTTCGTAACTTGTAATGTTTAGCATTTTTCTCTATATAATTCAATGCCTAAAAAATACAAAAAACAGAATCATTATTTATAAAAAGAAGCAGATATAAAAAATGCAATCACATTATTCAAAGTGAAAAATTTACTCATGACAAACTGATTGAAGGAAAGCTTCACAAAACTTTATCACTGAAAATCAAAACATCAATAGTAGAAAAATATAAAACTGAAATTATTCTCTTTGATTGTTTCAAGGTCGTGATTTAATATCAAAGGAAAGATCAGTTTGAGGAGAATCAGTAATCTGATAAAATCAGTAATTATTCTATTATACAAATAAATTAAAAAATGTTATTTCTCTAAACTCATTACCCCTGAAGCACAGAAAGGTTGTGGATCCACCAAATAAGTCCTTCATTAAATGGCTGTACAACATGTTCTAAGAGACAGGGAATGTGACAAATGCAATCAAACGTGGTGAACTAAAAGTTCACCAATGTGCTAACACCAGAAAAGTGATCTACATGCAAGCTGCAAAGCCAATTGGCTGCACTCTCTTCATTGCCCACACAGAATTGTGCAAGTGTTTAAGATGCATCTGTACAGAATTTGTATTGTTCACAATCTATTACCTGCAGGCACTGGAAAGCATGCAGCTTTCTGTGTGTGGCTACTGAGATATAACCAGATGAGGAAGAACTCTATGATTGATTTTGCTCCACAAGGCATGGTTCCACCTTGATGGATACGTGATGCACAGAATTCATGCATTTGGTGTATGGAAAATCCATATCAATGCACGAGTCTCCTCTGCATGGACAAAAAGAGGGTATTTGGTGTGCAAAAAGGCGAATCTTCATGACATTCATGGCACAGTGAAAAATTAGCACTACATACAGATGGTGGAACAATTTGTAAACAAATACATCTGGTTTCAACAGGAAATGCTATGGCTTATACTGCCAACACCACTATGACTTTCTTGGATCAGTGCTTTCAAAGACAAATGATTCAGAAAGGATGTGATCCCCTCAGCCTTCTGATTTATCCCCTTCTGACTTTTTCTTGTGGAAATATCTCAATGATACTGCTTACAAAACTCACCCTTGCATCATTGCTGCAGAGCAACATTGAATGACGTGTCTGCAAATCCTCAATAACCATTACAACATGTGTTTACAAGTATGCAGTGTTGTTTTCAGTTATGTGAATTGCATAATGGAAGCCACTTTCAACAACTATTGTAACTTACTCATTTTCCCATAAGGTTGCATCACTTTTTGAACACCTGTAAAAGGGATTAGGAGACACAGCTGTATCTGATATATAATTCAGCTGTTAAGAAGGAGAATTTTCTCCACCCACTGGACAAGACCCTCAAAAAGATCTCAGTAGCCTCAGCGTGAGTCCTGGCTAAGATGGTAAACTATTCCAATACAAGGCAGTCCCTCTGTGGACTTACCAGCTTATTTCTTATTCTTTCTTCCTCAGATGAATACCACAGGAAAACTTACCTTCTGTGTCAGTGATTGGGTACTGTTTCCAATTTGGGGGCTAGTAAAAAAGTGAAATTAGTGGCTGAGGTGCCTAACAGATAAAGGCAATCCTCTTATTCACCATAAAATATAATGTATTCTTATCATGGACTCAGCAGAAATACCTACATTCACGAAGATAAGCAAATAGATACGGTAAGATAAGGGTAAGTTCAAAGATAAGGAAAAGAAGTAAGTGAAGAAAAAGCTTCTTTAAGAGAAACCAACCCCACCAAGAGAAAAGTTGAAAATTCCCTCAAGGTAGCAGGAAGTTATTCTGGTAAAAGCATTTTTACCCAAATGAGAATTGTAGATTACCAAAAAACAATTTTGCACCTGTCAACTTAAGTTTATGTAGTAACAAGAAGTATTTTTGTGAAAAAGAAAGAAAGAAAGAATCACCTTCTAATAGGTACAGGGCAGCTAAAGAAAAAATTTGTCCATTCTCAAATCTGACATGAGATTATCTAACTGTTCAACAAGTTCACACTTGATTTAATACATAAAGATCTATAGCTACTTCTCTTTTATATTTTACCAACCCAGTTTTAATGTATCTGTTCAAAAGAAAATATTGTCGCAAATACCAGTAAAATAAATATCAGAATAGATATCAATCATAATTTTTATACAATCGAATAAAAACCTCCACCTCTATCATTCAATCTATGGGATCAAGGTATATTCTTGTCCTATAAACATTCATTTGAATGTTAAATTATAGATGAAATTTTATCAAGAAATTATGAAATAAATATAAATTGACTTCTCCAATTAGACTTTTGAAAAGGATGTAATATATAATTAATAATATTAAAAATGAACTGCGTTGACATGTTGAAAATATCAGGCTCGTGAAAAATTAAAAGTTAAAACAGTGGCTGGGGTATGATGGGCAATAAATTAACATATTTCAGAGAAACTATAGTGGAAGATAAATCTACTGAACATATAGTTCAAAAAATAAAGGAATGTGCGAATTGAAGAGATAAGAAAATCAACATTAAAATAATGATCAATAATAATCACAAAACTAGAAATTGATCTATCCAAGTTTGTTCATGATTCATAAAGTAAGACAAAGCATTAAGTGAATGGCCCATCTCCCTCTTGAGATTCTGTCTCAATTAAATAAGTCATCAGAATTAAACATTTCATGGCTGAATAAAGTGTGTGACAATTTTCAATCAAATTGGTGAGATTTACGCAGCATTATTCATTATTACAAACTAGTTTTAAAAATAAAATAAAGTTCAAAGTTTGATTCCCCTTTTAAAAAAGAAAAATTAATAAAACTTTTTTATACAATTTATGTTCAATAAACTGTAAACTTATTCAATTAATCAATAAAAAATCTGATGTCATATTTAAAAAATAAACAATATAATTATTAAAACGAGACTTTTTCAAATGCTGGCCAACATATACATTAAAAAATTAGAGCTTAAGTTATGTTACAACTTGCTAATAACTGATATATCACATGACATAACCATCATCAGCATTTTTTATTTAATGAACTGAGACCATTTTCCTATTTAGTTTAAAATTTTATCCCCACCACATTTTCTATTATACAATGTATAAATAAATCAACTAATATTTTTATAAATATCAAATATATTATTTTTAGAATAGGAACATTAAATTCAAAACATAAATATAGGGAAAAAATTTTCCTGTTGATCAGACCAGATGGAAAAAGCCCCTAAGCAAGTCTCAATTAACACACTAAAAGTCAAGAGTCTCGCTACCATTCCAACATTTGTTAATAAAACAAAAAAAAATTAAGAACCATGTTTTGTCCACTGATTTTGTCTGTAGGTTGATAAATATTGATTTTACATTAAAAAAAATAATTCTTGTTAACAACATAGAGTAAAATACTTTAAACAAAAAAGTCTATGGACACATTCAAATTAGATTATAAATAAACTTGCAACTAATTTAAGAGTAGCAAAAACCCTTTTTTAATAATTTGTAACATGAATATTAGTAATATTGTTGTTAAAAACTTTTAAAAAAATCATGGATATTATAATGAAAAGTTACAATGAGATCACAATAATTATGTGAACAAGATCAAAAGTATACAAACATATAATATAATATTAATCTAAATCTGTATTTCAATTCAATTCATTCCTCAAAGTATGGCACTCTGAATCTTCAAGTGGGAGAATCAGTTTCACATTTAGTTTCATTAGGTTCACAGAAAGTTTTCCTGCAAAGCTTGTTTTTCCCTTATCATAAAACACTGACGTACTGTACAACTTGAGAATGTGCGATAAAAAAGTAAATATTGTATTAAATTTAAATATTTGGCGTTTTAACTATTCAAAGTACAGTATGTTTGTTCATTTCTGAAAAATAATCTCTGATAGGTGAACATAAAGCAGTTAGAAAGACAAGCACATTGATGACTTTGAAAACGAAGATTGCTGGACCAGTCTCTTGCAAAGCAATTATTAAATCAGAGCATCATGAAAATTTAAAAGGTGGTCATCTGCTTGAAAGAATGCAATATCACATTCTGTCAATTCATTCTTTAATAAATTAATGAGCTGCCCTTTGTTCTTGCTCTTCATAAGAAAAACTGTTCTACTGCACAACTATTTAGTTTGATGTAATTCAGGTTCATAAATTCAGGTGAATATTCTTTTTGATCTTCAGCATGACAATGTCTCTCAGAAGATTTGAAACTTAAGTGACTGTAACCATCGAACATTTAACTGAGCAACCAAATCTAACCAAACACACAATGTAGTTATATTGCATATCATATCATAATTTCACTTGCTTCATAATTAAGTTCTGTTGTTAACAATTTCATGAAATTATTCCAGCCAGTTGAACAAGTATTGGGTAAATTTATTTTGCATAGCATCCACAAATATGAAGTCACATGTATACTAAGTATGGAAACAGTTTTATTCTAGTATTATTTCAAAGTTGTCAATAAAATAAGAGATGAACAACAATGCACAATACAATAATGTATTGCTTAAATCAATGTGTAAGTTATATTAAGAATATCAGGTACTGTGAACTGTATTGTCGTCAGCAAAGTTTTTCGGTGAATTTTAATTTGTCAATTTCAATTTGTCAATGAAGTAATGCCATATTTTTTTACAACAGAGGAATACACCAATACGGAATTCATTTTGAGTGTGTGTAACGGTAATGCTGCAGTAAAAAAAGAAATAGGCTTCCAATTCGCTGAATTCCAGATCCCAAAACAATTAGCGCAACTTTTCGCAATCTTCACCTAAACCTAGTATCATTTATTACCCCACATTTGTGCCAGCTGTCCAACAAAACAATATTACTGATAGATTCGAGGTGTTGTTACACGACATCATTCTAAATGGATCAGAGTTTCACATTTGATGGTTTGGAGGACATTTAAATAAAACAAGTTATATCTTTATCACAAACAATCAGTTCAACACATCTATACCCAGGAGACAGTTCGCTTTGCTTGCAGTTTTGGAACTGGCAGAATACAAATCAATAACTCTACAAGTACGTTTTGTTTACAAACGAGGCAAATTTCACTCCAGATGGCCTTATGCAATGAACAGAAAATCCTCTTGAAACAGTGGTTTCCAATCACTGAAACACCCTTTCCTGAGAAAAGAATCGGTCATGGAGGCCCACATTCCTGGCCACCAAGATTGGCTGATCTACACCTTTAGATTTTTGCGTCGGAGGCTATTTAAAAAATATTGTATATAAAACAAAAACCTATTCTTGTGAGGAATTAATTGTCTGCATTATGGATGTGGTTGAGCAACTTACAACAGCCCTGAAGAACTAAAAAGGGAAACAAAAGAAGTGTGCGAAGGAATATGTTGAAAATGGTAGACCCATTTTTGAACATTTATTATAACTGATATAATGCACTTATACACTTTGGTCTTGTACACCGTTTCTTAATGAAATTCACTTTTCTTTTCTTTTTTTTACTTTTTATTTATTTTAACTTATTTTACACAATTTTGTTCAGAATTAAATTCTCTACAACTTTTGTTTAAAAGTGTTATATGTTTATTACCTATTTAACAAAGTTATTATATGTCAAACATAAAAAACAGGGTTTCTTAACAAATTTATTGATTTTAACCCCACATTTTTCAAAAACTACTACAGATACATTTCTAGGACTCATTTTTATTGCATTTTTCAGAATGAAAACCATAAGAAATCAATAAATCTTCCCCTTAATTAACATCCTAAAAATTTCAGTATGACCTCAATTTCTGGGGCAGCTGAAATCTGAGCAAAATATTTCACTAGTCATAATTCGCAAACCAAAGCACTTTAGGACATATGTCCTAAAGTGCGTTTATATGAACTTTGCTATTATTTTCATGAATAGAATAGATTATGAAAGTCCTGGGTGACTTTGTGATACATATATACATACATACATATATATATATATATACACACACATGACTTTTAACATCTTTTATTGTCTGTTTTTTATATGACAAAATCCTTTTTATTAGCTAACTTTTCCATATGTTTTTACAGCTACCTGACAATGAAACATATGCTTAAAAAAGTATTTTAGCATCTAAAATTATTTCAAATGTCTACAGTTTCATTTGTAAGAATTGGTTTTATAATTTATTAAGTAATTGTACACAATTACAAATGCAAAAAAAAATCATTTATATTTTATTCTGTAAATTTTATGTAAATATTCTTCTTCTTTTTTAATAACATTAATTCACCACCCAAATTTTACGACTGTGTATGGGAATGGAAATTTTGTAGCATATGAAAAATTCAGTGTCTGATCAGAATGTAAACCCAGGACCTTCTGGATGAAAGGCTGAGATACTGTTACACTGCCATATAAGCTGTCTTCATGATATTAAATCAAGAGTTTTTAGACACTCAACATATTCAGTATGACATTTAAAATAATAATCAGATAACGAATCGCTAAATTAAAAAAAAATCATGAAAGAACCATGCGTTCTTGATTCCCCCAGTTACATTAGATTAATGAATTTCATTAGACTGAATGGAAATTTCATTTTCAATAACTGTATGTTTAATGCAGTGTGAAGCAAATGATTATTGCAGTGACACCCTTTTTCAGATTTTCACTGTTACATTTCTATTGTTCAAAGAATCTCACAGATAATCTGCAAACTGTCCATAAACAGGACATCACTTTGTGCAAAGTGCATGAAATCTTCTTCACATCTTCAGATTTAAACACAAAAACATATCTTATCCTCAATATTTAACATTCAATTCATTTGTTTCAAGATAACATAGAAGAACTTCCCAAATAAAAATCCTTCCAATAGTCTGACGATTAAAATTTTAACAATATTCAAATTGTTTATATTTAATTTACCACTGCTATCTTCAATATTTAACACTGCTTCAATCTTTTGTTAAATGTTTTTCCTTCATCCTTTAACAAATGCGGTTTCCATCTTACAGTTTTTGTAACTCTTTTCAAAGTTCCATTAATCCACTGGTTGCTTCACAATTTGGTATTCATTAATCTGGATATTTGTCATGATATTCTCAAACTGCAGTTACACCATTATCATTTACTTTGCTAAAAATTAACAGCATGTCTGTAAATTCTCCAAATGTAAACAATTTTCCTATTATACACAATAGCAGAATAAACTACTCTTTTAGTTGTTAATCAAAATACACAAAACCACTCAAAAAATTATTTATATAAAATACACACCCTCTAAGTGTTGTATCAGCTATTACTGCCTACTCATGAAATAAGAACCTACAATAATTTTTTCATTAGCATCATGAAGATTTTATTCTGTTTAAAATTCTAATGTTTTTCTGCAACATTATGATTTTGTTTATATACATACAATAAAGTAGAATTTATAAAATAATATTTATTTTTCACTGATTATTTAAATAAATTTTTGGACCTTTCTCAGTACACAAGTACCAATTTTTTAATAAAAATAACAATAAAAATGCAAATTTTTACATTTATATATCAATCAAACAAACCAATAACTGAATAAAATAACATTTAAAAAAATGGATCAATTTTCTACATTAATAATTAATCCAGTTTTTGTCTTCTATATTTTTTTATTTCTATTCATCAATTTTATTCAAACATGGGTCTTCTAAATGTACCTGAGAGAGGTCCAATATAAGCATCATTGCTTGCAATTACAAATTATAAACATAATCTAACCATAATCAACTTACGTCTGCTTTGCTCACTAACCTTGACTAGGAAACGAAGGTAACCTAACCTTCGCTAAGCTAACCTTCACTCACTAGACAAGGTTAGCAAGCGCAGGTTAAGTTTGGTTAGATTATATTTATAATTTCTCTGCAAATACCTCCAAATATCCACTGATTTTTTAGAAAAAATAGTAGTAACCTGCTCACTGAAAAAGGTTATAATTTTCTCATAAAATTCTCAACCAACTTTTTTATTTATTAATAAGCAATTTAACAAATATTCTTTAATTTAGGTCCCAAAGAATTAGTATGGGTTTATTTCATTCTTAAAGAAATCATGATGAAATATTTTGCAAATTGAAACTCAAAAACAAAGCATTTCCAAATATAGGTTTTTACAAGCATTTATGCTTACATTAAATTTCTGGGCAAATTTAAATCATCTGGTATTTAAACACAGAACCAAATTTAAATAAATACTTTAAAAAATATCACTAAAACAAAATTACACTAAATTACTGTTAAAAAAAACCTACCTCATTATGACCAGCTATTACTTTACAATCAGGAAATAAATAATTAGCAATGGTGCATTCAGGTTTTTCAACTCCCATTTTCATAGCCCATTCTTTAGCAAGTCTACATGCTTCACTGAGTTTTGAATCTGGTCCATAAAGAACAGTCATCATGCCACTTGGATTCATTTCCGATGCTAACTGCATTGCTTCACCTCTCACTTTTACTAACCTTACAGCTTTCAAGAAAAAAGTACATTTAATATCCAAAATAATCCATAAATAATCCAACAATAAGAAAAATGCTTATAATAATAAAATATCAATAAAATAGATACAACTAACACACACTAGCATTGAAAGTTAATATAATGACCGTTGAATATATATCACATTGTTTCATGATATAAAATGTATATTAACTTTTATTGCTATAAAATAATTTTGGTAATTGTCTATTGTTATCTGCCCATCTCAGATTATTTTCAAATTGAAATACATTACAAACTACAATTTTTTTCATCATTTATAAGAATTTTAAAGCTTGGAAAGAGGTAAACAAATTTTTGCTTCAGTCTGACAAGACACCACTATCTGGCTAAATCCCTTTCTTTGGCCTGTTGTGTGATAACCATTTTGAAATTGTAGTTGAGAAATTGAAAATATTTGAGGAACGGGATATTTGATTTTGAATATAAATTTAGCAAGATTCCCCACAAAATGAGTCCCAATTAAAAAAATTGAGGCACTTTCAACCAGACTTAACCCAATTACCTCTGGTTACTAATGTTGCTTTTAAAACAATGCCAATAAAAGACAACTATAGAGATAAAATAATTTTTTTTTATTTCTTAATATGAGAAGTTGAATTACACATTTCTATTCTTATTTATTCCATTGAAATAAAAATCAAGTTAAAATATTTTAAACACAATAACAGTATCAGGAAAAACTACCACACTGCAAAAAAAAAACAATGACCAAGCAGTAAGAGAAAATAAAAAATATAATCATATCTATTGATAGTTTAGTATTGTGCTCAATACATTCTTTTACGATTAATCAACAGTTTTAAATATTAAGCATATGCTACAGAAATAAAAGAATGAGAGATTACAAGTAAATCAGTCCACCTGCATATTTAGCAGATTCATATAATTACTTCACATTATTTATGATCTTGGTTGCTAATCGTCAAAGGCACATACATCCTTACATTAGCTAACAAATAGAAACTGCACAACTGTACACACAACTATCAAAATAACCATCATCTTTTGCCATTGAGAATGTTTACAGTAAAGAAATTTCAAAAATAAAAATTTACAAAATATAACTTACCTCTTTCAAATGAAAGAACCCCAGCAAAGACCAAAGCAGAAATTTCACCAACACTAAATCCAGCTGTAGCAATACATTTTTCAATAACACTGGGGGTTTCATCCTTTAACCGTTCAACAGCTGCTAAAGAACACACTAATATAGCAACCTGACAATGTGCAGTTTTATCAAGTTCTTCTTTTGGTCCTTTAAGGCAAAGCTTAAGTAAATCATATCCCAAAATTGTACTGGCAGAATCAAAAAGATCTTTAACTTGTGGAAATTTCAATAATGACTTACCCATACCAACATACTGTGCACCTTGTCCCGGGAACAGTAAAATTGATGTTTCTTTAGGATCTACATTTGGTCTTAGTGAATGAATAGCTTGGGATTTCCTTGGCGCTCCTTTTGGATAAGGTGCTGTGGACCACACCTGCTCCTTATTCTGTGGAACTTGATCTTGAAAGGTGGCTGAATTATCTAACAGCTCTTTCACATCTTCAGAAGGTTCTTTCAAAACGGAAGAACCTCTCTCATTTATAACAGTCTCATCATTCTGAATTTTATTTGTTAAACATGCTTTCAGATAAATAGTTCTACTGAAGTTATTTGATGAATTACAACATATATTACTAATATTTTTCAATTTAGTTAATTGAACAGAGCTGAAAAGTAATCCACGGCTTCTAAATAATCTTGGTGCGATATGCATATTAAAGTTAAAGCACACTCCAAAAAAAACATAACAAGAGCACTTTCAATAATAATGAAAATTTCCATATACTTAAAAAATAAATAAACAAGATTTATAACTTCATAATGCTGCGATCTTCTGACAAAATGGATTTGTAGGTTATACTGTCTCCTATTTACATTATAAGCACATGATTATAATTACTGAACACCTCTGATTAAAATTTAATAAAAATGTAAAAATTTATACAACATTAAATTCTACTTCAATAACGCGAAAAGTAAACGGATAAACAAAATAGAGACCGATATTCAACAAACTACCTTTAACTTAAGAAGCTTACTTTCAATAAATATCGATGCTTATGCTCATCGATAGCAACATGTGTGGTTATTTATTTCGATTAACAAGATGATTAATCTATAAATTATTAACCCTGACTGAATGAAAGTATAAGCAATTTATTTATTAAAAAATAAAATTCCAAATTTTTTACGGTAAGCTAATAACAGAATTAAATGTGTGAAACACTGCTACGGTTCGCAGAAATACAACAGTTATTGAAGATCTCTAAATTTAAGATTACTGCAGGAATCCCTTGTCATAGGTACAACTTTGACAAAAATTATCACCCGAAAAGGATTTGGTAGTCAACATCCATTTAATAAAAAATTCATTGGAATCAAATTTTATGACTAACTGTTTAGAGATAATCAAATGGGGCGTTTGATAAAGTATGGTTAATAAAATATTTAAGGAAAATTAATTATTGGTGGCACTGGATTCCTTCACAGGTTTTCACCATATTTTAATTTAACGCAAAAATGTTGTAACAAGTACTGGAGGCACAGGATGGAATCAGATAACGATGTCGGCACAAAAAAAAATGATTAGTTGATACAAAATTATAGTAATTTAACCTTTTTATACCACTTCATTTTGTTTAACTTATTTTTCAATGCCATTAGTCTTAATACATAATAATGTAAACAGAAGTGTACAACAATGCCATGCTTTACATTATATTAAGTAAAAACTTAGATATACCCTAACTGTAATTTGAAATATTATCCTTTTCTTATTTTTGCAATAGAATATTAGATTAAAAAAATTGTGAATTACTATATTCATTAAAGTTCTTGTGCAGAGGGTATTGACAAATTTCTCTATTAAGTGGAAATTTGATAAAAATGTCAATTTACTAGAATTAAAAAAAGGTATTTTTTAAGGCAGGTTTTAAACAATCATTTAAAAAATAATGTTTCTAACATGTAGGTTAGTAAGTTATACTGGTAGTCAAGTAAAACCAAACTTACCATGCAAGAATGAGAAAAATTGCAATATAAAAAATATTTTCAAAAGATTAATAAGTTCATAATTGAAAAGTTCAGTGTTATTGGTAATTGCCACATATAGAATGTTTACTTGTTTGGTTTCATAGATGTGTAAAATATCAGAAAAGTGTGATAATACTTTCTCAACAATATTTATTGGAATTTGCAATAGTTTGGTAAAAAGGAAAAAGTTTTTCTAACTGCTTTTCTAAATTCCCTTGGATTATTTAAAAAAAAAAAAAAATAGGAGACTTAAAATTTAATTTCTGAAAAACTTACGGATCTTTAATTTATTGATTAAATGAAGAAGGATTCATGGACATGACAAGAAAAATTCACTGAAAATGATTTCAAATACATTTGAAGCTTACAATTGTAATTTGAATTAATAAACCTAATAATTTAAACCTCAGTCTTCTCCTTCAGGAAATATATAAAATGTTTATGTTGTACATGATTATATGTTGTTTGGACAATACCATCAAAACATTTTCTATTCAAACACCACCTAAAAGTTGCTACTGGAAAGAAGACAAGAATATGCTTGTTCTTATCTTTGTTTTACAATGAGCTATACTGATTCCAAAGTTGTCAACTGGTTCAGCATTTCATAAATTTGAATTGTTTCTTCTTTAATCCTCCTTATATAAGTTAATATTATATAAGGACTCCTGGTTTAAAGACTCCTTATATAATATGTGATCAGTAAAAGTGATGAAAGAAAGCAGGAGCAGATAAATATGAAGAATACAGAACAATTAGCTTAACTATACATACGTCAAAAATCTTAACTAGAATTCTGAACAGAAGAATTGAGAGGAGAGTGGAAGAAGTGTTAGCAGAAGACCAATTTGGTTTCAGGAAAAGTATAGAAACAAGAGAAGCAATTTTAGCACTCAGATTAATAGTAGAAGGAAAATTAAAGAAAAATAAACTGACATTCATGGCATTTATAGATTTTGAAAAGGCATTTGAAAACATAAACTAGAATAAAATGTTCAGCATTTTAAAAAATTTAGGGTTCAAGTATGAGACAGAAGAACAATTGCTTATGAAAACATTTAGGTGTCTATCAAACACAGTACAGGCTATAAGGAGTTTGTGGCAATGAAAAGGTTGGAAACCACTGATTTTGAGAGATTATTTATTCCCTGTGCTTAAATAGTTTATTTTATAGTTTAGATCTACAAGTGTGTATATAATCTAAGTGAATTTCCATAAAACTGGATATACCCTGTTTGCTTAAACTGTACATACATCTCTGTAACTGTTTTCAGCACATAATTTGACATTACGTTTGCTTTAATCTTGCACATAGTACATGTTTGCAAATTTCCTCTTTCTTTAAGGATAAAAAAAAAGTATTTTACTCTAGTTAATAACACTGTAATTATAAAAGGTATATATAAAGCAAAAACATCTACTATTTTCTTAGTAATTAAAATATCTTCTCTAACTGTTATTCATTCTTTAATATACTTATATTTACTATTTATGTCAGTTATGACTGAATGCCTAGATGTTAATAGAGCAGTTTATTACACTATTTTATAAAATGAAAAGAAAACCTGTTAAAAAGTTTTTAATAACAATTATCTTTTAACATATGTTTTCAAAAGAGATGTTAATGTTATCCATAAAAAATAAATGATTGTTGAAAGGATGAAGTAAAAATCAATGTTTAAAACTGTTAAAATGTTAAAAACATTTATAACACAATCATTCACATATGCTTTTTTTTAATAAATAGCAGCAGAAGTATTTATTTACTTTTGATTTAAAATTGTGTTTAGCATTGCCCACTTTAATGTTAATACAGAATGAATATAACTTAGTCCACTGGGCTGGTCTAGTGATTAACTCATCATTGCAAATCAGCTGATTTCAAAAACCAGAGTTCTACCATTCAAATCCTAGTAAAGAAAGTTACTTTTATATGGATTTGAATACTAGATCCTGGATATCAATGTTCTTTGGTGGTTGGGTTTCAGTTAACCACACATTTCAGGAATAGTCAACCTGAGACTGTACAAGACTACACTTCATTTACATTCATAAATATCATTATCTGAAGTAATACCTTATGGTGGTTCTGGAGGCTAAACAGAAAAAGAGAGAGGATGAAAACAACTTATTCAGTGTATTTTAGCGGTTAATAAGAAAAGAAATGAATAAAGCAATGTAGCATGGGTTGATTTTTTCAAATATTAATGTAGGTACAAGAGTTACTGATGGATTTTGAATGAACATGTCAGCACGATGTAAAACAGGGATTGATCATCAGTTGAGTACTATGATTTCATTAATGCAGATTTGTTATTACTGTTTGTAGTCATTTTCAGTTAGGGTACGGCCATGTCCTCCCAATAAACTCTATTAAACACTGATATCAGTGGTTTAAAATTACAGGAAGTATAGTACATAAAAAGATTCTGGTAGACCTCCCATCTCCGAGGAAGCTGTGGTTGGTTCAAATATAATAAGGAAATGTGGTTGGATCTGGGCTTCAGAGAAGCCCAGATCAATCGACTTGTCATGCAAGTTTAGAGCTGGGTATACTGCAATCTACATTTGTGAAAGTTCTACACAAGCACCTAAAACGCCATGTACAAAATTAGTCGATGCATTTAATTGAAGATGACAGTAAGCCATGCCATTGACATTCTTGATAAAGTGAATGAAGATAATGTGTTTCTAGAAAATGTAATCTTCTCTAACAAAGCTACCTCCCAAGTTCTGGTTATGTTTAACAGTCATAATTGTGTTATGTGTATTGGTTACTTATGAAGTGACTGGACCGTTATTCTTCACTGAGGCAACAGTTACCAGTATTAGTTACCTAGACATCTTACAAGAGTATGCAGTACCACAAACTATACTTTGGCAACCCAACGTTCACTTCCAAACACGGTGGTGGATGTTAGGAACTACCTACATGACAATTTTCTTCTTGTTAGATTGGCTGTGTTAGACCAATTACCTGGCCACCTCAATCCCCTGAATTTACACCACTTGATTTTTTTTCTTTGAGGATTTGTCATTGAAAGGCTGAATGCAACAATATAGTCAACATCATTGGACTTAAAAAAACACTCAAAGTTGTAATTAATGGAATAACTCCAAATATTCTTCATAATGTGTGGCATGAAACTGAATATCATCTAGGCATTTTACACACCAGAAAACATGCTCATGTGATACTTGTTTGATGTTATTAAGTTTTATAAAGAAAACCATTTGAAATACCCTGTTCAATAGTAAAACATGCATGAGAATCCATTTTGTTTACTTGTTTTTTATTAACACCTAAGATGTACTGAATAATTTATTACCACTCTGTAGTTTCAAATTTTCAAATTCTAAAATTAAATAAGATTCTGCATACATTAGAAATATGCATTTCTAATAAAATACTGCATACATTATTTTAAAAACAAAATTATGAACATACATGAGTAGCACTGGGATAATAAGTCAAGATGAGAAAATTAAGAAAATCTTTTACCAGTACTTACAACTCATCGACAGCATTGTATCACTTATGAAACTAAAATCAAAATAATATGTAAATATGGATATTATATTACTTCCATATATACACTATAATCTTAGTTACATATCTGAATTCTCTGTACATAGTAATTACTTAAACATTAGTTGATTGAGAATTAGTTTTCTTTATAAAAATTATTCATCTAGGATATATTTATTAGCTATTACTAACTATACATCTAATTAGTGCTCATAAATTTTGTAATTTAATCAGTATCTGTCAGTTTATAATACAATATCTTTAAAAAAATTGGACTTATAATAAATGAAGTGTTACTTACTGTCTGTTCAAGATCAGGTGGTAAGAGAATAAAAAAGACTTCACTTAATGTTAGGTGAGATAGTCTGCACAAATTACTATTAAAATAATACTTAGAAATAAGAATATAGTAATTGAAAGATGAATCTGAATGAAGTAACAATTGGAGAATAAATGTAAACCAATATTGTGTGTGCTGAAAGAACATTGTTCTTTCAGCAAACATTAAATGAGTATGCATTTATTTAAAAGGGATAAATTTAGTTTTGCTGGCCTCCATGGCCGAGTGATAGCATCTTGGCCTTTCATCTGGAGGTCCCGGGTTTGAATCCCGGTCAGTCATGACATTTATCACACA